>APFE030375458.1:0-14741 GCA_000404065.3 Pinus taeda | reverse complement strand
TTTATATGTACTTGATGATCATTTGATGTATATGGATCCAGTTTGAAATTTATGAAAAGTGGTCCTTGTAAAGAAGTAAGGGGTTGTAGCTCCCTTCCAGGAGAGACTGGAAAACGAGAGAGAGTTGTAGCTCTCTGCAGGTTGCAGCCTGCGTACTGGTAAAGGACTGCACCAGTACAAGACCATGGTAAAAGGAGTTTCTAATTTGAAAGAAGATAGAGACATATTGCAGCAGGTGGTTTTCACCCACATTGGGTTTCCACCTATATCTGGTGTTCTTTGATGTGACTGTCTGTTTTTCTTGTTCATGCTCATTATTTTATGGTACTGATATGCAAAACAATTCAAAGTATAAATAAGGAAGATTTGGTAAAAGGTCTAGATAATACTGATTCACCCTCCCTCTCAGTATTATTTTCAACAATATTTATGTCATAGAAATAATTCCAAGATGCACAAATTTGTTGAGTCTTTGCAATTTGAGTGTTCAAGGAGTTTTCAGGGTGTTGAATATATTTATGCATTCAAAAATGTAATTTAAGAAACAAAAAATTGTGATATCACCAACAATTATATAGCTGGATTCCAAAAATGGTTGACAAAATAGTCCAAGATAGAACGTTTAAACTTATCATCTCTAAAATGCCATATGATAACAATAAACAACTATGTCTAACAGCACTGTCAGTTGACAAAATAGAGAGGTATTTATGTCATAGAAATAACTCTAAAATGCAGAGAGTTTAGGCATATCTGACTCAGGGATGGGAAATTTAGATGGGCATAATGTGAAAGGCCTATTGTAGAATACTACTAGTGAGAACTCTTTTCAACTTTTTTGCACGAAGAGAGAGAAAGGCTGAGCAACCAGCATAATCACACCACAACCAAACTATGTTAGTAAAAGACACCACTCACTTACAGAAATTACATTACTTATGTACAAACAAAAACGATCAGTGAACTTTGTTGGTCTGAAATTACATTTTTTACTGAATAGCACAGTATTTACTTTACTTTGCCTACGAAACAGTGCAATATTTGAAATATGCCATGTCTTTAGATATTTAGATATTCACTGACTGAAGACATCTTCGTCACAAAATCAAATAATTAATATTGGACATATGGAGGCATACCTCTTTTTCAAAGAACCCAGAGAAGTCAAGATCTTTAGACATTGCTATCAGCTGAAAGGAATTGATGAAACCAGGTTGCTTATCATTTGTCACCAAATGCTCCTAAAAAATCCAAATTTGTCCCCAAATTATCCCTGTTAATTTTCTTAATTTATGCAATTGCCTATACGATAGATCATAGCATAAAATAACCAATATGTACATTTCAGAACCCTTTGAATATAGTATTCATTTGTACATCATAAGAACGTTTCGAATATTATGGAAGTCTCACTTCTGTGATACCAAATGCAGCGTGTACATCATCTGAATTAGTTTCTTGTACATCCCAGGGCTCTGCGGGAGGGTAGTAATCTTTCTTAAACCACTCATCTTCACAAAATAGTCCAAGATAGAACTTTTAAACTTATCATCTCTAAAATGCCATATGATAACAATAAACAACTATGTCTAACAGCACTGTCAGTTGACAAAATAGAGAGGTATTTGTGTCATAGAAATAACTATAAAATGCATAGAGTTTAGGCATATCTGACTCAGGGATGGGCAATTTAGATGGGCATAATGTGAAAGGCCTGTTGTAGAATACTGCTAGTGAGAACTCTTTTCAATTTTTTTGCACGAAGAGAGAGAAAGGCTGAGCAACCAGCATAATCACACCACAACCAAACTATGTTAGTAAAAGACACCACTCACTTACAGAAATTACATTACTTATGTACAAACAAAAACGATCAGTGAACTTTGTTGGTCTAAAATTACATTTTTTACTGAATAGCACAGTATTTACTTTACTTTGCCTACGAAACAGTGCAATATTTGAAATATGCCATGTCTTTAGATATTTAGATATTCACTGACTGAAGACATCTTCATCACAAAATCAAATAATTAATATTGGACATATGGAGGCATACCTATTTTTCAAAGAACCCAGAGAAGTCAAGATCTTTAGACATTGCTATCAGCTGAAAGGCATTGATGAAACCAGGCTGCTTATCATTTGTCACCAAATGCTCCTATAAAATCCAAATTTGTCCCCAAATTATCCCTGTTAATTTTCTTAATTTATGCAATTGCCTATACGATAGATCATAGCATAAAATAACCAATGTGTACATTTCAGAACCCTTTGAATATAGTATTCATTTGTACATCATAAGAACGTTTCGAATATTATGGAAGTCTCACTTCTGTGATACCAAATGCAGCGTGTACATCATCTGAATTAGTTTCATGTTCATCCCAGGGCTCTGCGGGACCACTCATCTTCATAAATCTGTGCTATTGTTATCGCTGCAAGAGGCAGTCACATTTGATTTTGTCATGAATTTTGAAGTATGGAATAAATCCAAAATATAAAATCTTATGAAATTGTAACAAGAGTAAGTAAATGTGTTTTAGCAATAAGCACCTCTTTGGCGAAGGGGTTTGCAGATGCCGAGAATCTATTCCCTTGACTGTTGATTGTGGGGTTTTCACTGCCCCCAATTGCGTACATTTCCCAGTGAGTGTAGTCATCGTTTACCACATGGAAGTATCCATGCCTGCACCTGCATTCATTCATCCATTCATTGATGTTCATTTCTTGATGAGACAATCACAACCCCTAGAATGGAGGGAAAGGGGGATTTATTTACCTGGGCATTCTCTGCACAAGACCTTCCCCAAAATGATTAAATGCAATCGTGACCTGCATGTTAACATCGGGAGTATAGCTATCACTGTGACCCAACAACATCACCTATAATGTTCACACAAAAACAGAGCAACTGTCATAATTGTTCCAAGAGATTGCGATAAGAGTTGGAATGAAGTGAAAATTTTGCACATATAAGCTAGCTACATTTTATTTTCTCAGGGTTTAACTACAGTCTACTTTAGAGTCCTATTCAAACTCCTTAATGTAACTACCTCATTGTGGTGAGTGAAATGGTTGTTTGAAACGGTAATAGCAGTGGATCCCATGATGGCGTCAAAGAGACCGTCAGCACAGTTGGACAAGGAGACATGGTCCACCCAAATGTGGCTTCCTCCAAAGATGGAGATTCCATCTCCATCGCAGATGGTTCTCCACCCATAATGCGTGGGAGAGTCCCTTACCATAGCATTTCCTGCAGGCTTACAATCATGAACGTGAATGCCATGTATAATGATGTTAGTCACATACTGAACAGTGATGCAGGGCCCGTTTGTAATTTGGAAATTGACGCCTCTTCCGTCAATTGTCTTGAAACTGTTCATGATCATCTCCTCCTTCAGTGTGATCACCATGTCTCTCTCGAAGACGATCCAGAGAGGCTCTGTTTGAATCACGGCATGACGCAGAGTGCCCGGTCTCGGATTCACAGCATCGTAGTCGTTGGGATCCGTGACCCGTTAAAACCTCCCATTCTTGTCTCCAATAGCATTCCTGCCGAAGCCAATGGCGCAGTCTGCCAGACGTTTATTGTTACGGTCCCACTCGGGGTCGCAACGCCAGCAATCATCAATGGGGTTACCAGTCCCGCATGACAGGTAGGCCAGATAATGCAATATGGTTTTAGAAACAATTTATAACTTACGCTCTGTGGTCTTGGATCCAAATTCCTTGTGATTAGATTCCTGACCCCATGAGAGAACCATTAAGGGAAGGAAAACTCCGCTTTGCAAATCTATGACCCAATAAAAACTCTACCATCAGCTGATAGCTGATACAAGGCCAATGCCTCAACTATCTGCGACCCTTCCTGGAACCGCAAATACCAAATCTTTTCACATGGGCAGTGCTTCAAATGAGAGGAAAAAATCAGAGTTTTCTCAGCTTGGTATGTACGTCAGCCACATTTGACCCATCTACCTTTGCTTCTGATAAAAAAACCCAATGTTTATCTTGATCCTGCCATTAATAAACAATTTTAGATCTACTTTCCTGCGTTCAGTGATAAAGAAACAACACAAGCCCATGGCCTGCAAAGCCTGCAAGTCCTTGATATCTGCATTGCCAGAAAAACAAGAAAAAGCAAGAAAATTGTCCTTTCGGCCCCTGTACTGCCCGTCACTCACTGATCTTCAATGTACTCGATCGCAGGGGAAATATTGAAAAGAAATCCTCATTGGGGTTTGGGAACTGAGGATCTTAAACAGACAGGTAGTTGAGAATGCGCGGCCCTCCCCATCCTCCTGGCCCCCTTTCTGCAGAAAAAGCTCGTGCACGGACGCACTGGCTAGGTAGACGGACTGTTGCCCTGGGTTTACTTATTTTTAACTAATAAAATGGATTTTTGGATTTTTGACGGTAGAGAATTGTTGAATCATCTAACAATAGATCTAACGGTTCATATTAGGACAGGGAGACATTTAGGAAAGTTCATTTCAGAAGGAAACGCCTTACGGCGTAAATAGAAAATTAGTAGATTAAGAGTGATGTTTATGGAAAATAGTGACAATAAGCCCTGAAGTTTTAGAACGATCATATTCATTTAATTCAAAGATTCACTCATTTTTAAATCTTTCATATTTCCAATTAATGACAAGAAAAGTTAATGAGGCAAGATAAATACTGGGCCTCCAAATGTTCTGATCATCACAAACGTACATGAAATCAATAGTGGTGAGTTCCAAAACATGCAAGAACTATCAAGTGCGAAAGAAATAACTATGTGGAACAAGAGGTTCGTGGATTCAAATATGTATGCAGAATAAAGAATATGTGCAAGAGGGAATATGTGCAGCAAAATGTGTGGTGACAAAATATATGTATAGACCAAATAAAAAAACATTGTTCCATAAATCAAATTTGGCTAAGTATAAAAACAATTAACAACAATTTAGAATGTAAACAAGCACAAGGTGGGACCAAAAGGACATATTTAATTTATATAGATTAAAATTAAAATAATCACTGTAAAACATAAATCTAAAACATGTTAAAAAAAATGAAAAAACAATCACATTATTTAAACAACACCTATCTAAACTGTAGGATTATATAGTCGAACTACAAAATTATCCAATGTGTGGGGTTGCATGAGACCCACATCTTCTCATGTCCTCATACCCGAAGAAAGAACTTTGGAACACGACTATGCAGTTCAATTAATTTGTCAATTTTTAGTCTAAGTTTTGCGGTTCATTCTCATAGAGTAAATGGAACATGACCTTTATTGTGCCTTCAACGATTGAGAACTATTTGAAATAAGTCAGTTCACAAAGGTTTACAGCTAAAAAGCGCAGATTAAAATAGGCTGCAATTCCATCCCTTAAATCATTATACTCTCTACTTCGAATGGAGATTTTAGTCGTCTCTCCCTTCTTTTTCTTTTGTTTGATTGATTAAAGACTCTCTCAAAAAAACACCAAGACAATTGGTTCTTGACTCTTGGAGTGCTCACCTTGAAAAACCTAACAAATGAAGTAGTCACATTAGGGGCATTTTGAGGTCTAAAATGGTTAAAATAATAAAATAAGGGTTATGATGTTTTAAAGAAAAAGAAAGAAAACTATTTTTTTATTGTATTTTTGACCCATCTCCTTATAGGTTTACTCAAATTTCAAGAGTAGACACCCATTGGATGAGCAATTTAATTCCACATTCAACGAGTCACCCACTCTTCCTATTTCTAAGAAGACCCACATCGATAAAATTGAAGATACATTAAAAAAATATGTTGAGCACACTTTTTTTACGTATCTTAATTTTTTTCGATGTGGGTATTCTCAGAAGTATTCAAAGTGGGTACTGATTGGATGTGGAATTTAATTATACATCCAACAAGTCTCTACATTTGAAATTTGAGTAAACTTATAAGGAGATAAACTGAAAATCCAATTAAAAAAACTACTTTTCTTCTTTTCCCTCCAAAATATTTTCCCCTAAGGATGACATCATCATCTTGAATCCTATTGGTTTTTTTAAAGTTAATTTTGTTAGTACATTTTTTATTTTGAGACCCCTTTTTTACCTCAAAATTCCTCTAATGCATAGTGCATTCAAACTCTTGAAACTGAATATACATCACTGAGTCTTTCTAAAACTTTTTTATTTGATTTTAGTTTGGTTAAAGGTTTTCCACTGCAAGGTAACCCACCTAAAAATGGTACTACAAACTAGTTTTAGATACACATACAAGTATAATTGTTTATACGAATTTGAATTATGATCCATGAAATTGTTTTTTGTGTTTTTTTATTGTTGCATGGTCATTTATATTAATGAATGAGTAATCACACATGCCCTCATTTGCTATAAATCTTCTTTTTTCCTACAGTTTTCATGGTCTAAAGTTATTTTGCCTGTCAAAAAACACAGTATGTACAGTTGTAACTCTCTTGTTTTTTACTTAGCAACAACTGAAGAGGAATTTATAGTTAAAAAATTTAATTTTTGCTTCTGAGAACAAGAGCTATTGATTGTATCAACATGAATATGTGCATATATTAATGTCTATAGATTTGTGTCATAAATGTCCAAGAAGATAGTCAAAATTGGAAAGGAATTTATATTACAAGATATACTTCCAATCACTAACAATAGACTTTAATTCCTATGAAATTTATTAATTTCATTAACAGAAATATTTGTCTTATATTAATGTTTATAGATCTATGGGATGGGTGTGCCACTTGGAAAAACCTTATAAAAACTAAAAGTGGTGCAACAAAAACATCTGGTGAAGCAATGTTTTTGCTTATATAACACATGCACAAAACTAAAGTTTTCTTTTTTGTCTCACCTTGTACAAAGGCAAATTATACATTTTTCTCACCTTGTAGGGAGCTAAAGCCTGCTTTTTGTCACATCTTATGTGTAGTAGTGGAACTTACCATATCACCTTTGCAAATACTTCCGCACACTACCTCTACACAGTTCTTGCTTCAATCACTAGCACTATACATGCCTTTAGAAACGTCCCATGCTTTGATGCCAAATTTTCCAACAACTAAAATACATAATTCTTGTTTCACACTTCTATTCGTCGCGCCAATAATTCGAGAAACACCTTATAAAAATACCACTTCGCAACATGAAATTTTTGGTAAGAGTTTATTGTCTCTTTCTCTTACTGTTAAGCCATAAGTCCTTCTAGTCCCATGATGGAACATGAACCTTTGTTAAATGAAAAATCATTTTATGATGGCTACTGTTAATTTGCGATGCTCAACAATTTTAGATGATGCACCATGAATTCGTGCCGGGGAACTAGTTCTGTGGTGACATGGCCTCAAACTCCACTTTGGCCAAATCAACATATATAAATTCCATTTTCTAATTGCTACATGCCAATATTTTGGGGTTGACACATTAACATTGTACATACGTTCTTACACACACCTCCAGTGCAGACAACACTCTTGCACATGTACTACACACAAATTCTTTTTCGAAATTCCCTTTGCACAATTTTCTCAACGTTATTACCTACTTGCATGCTACCTATTGTAATTATAAAGACAAGAATTGTGTATATTCACCTCGCAGGACTTGTATAAAGGCATGCTTGTAAAGGTTAAAAACAAAAGGCGTACTTTAGCTCCACGCATACCTTTTATCCACCAGTTTTAAACTTTGTAATATTTTTTAAAAGGGACACTTTAGATAACATCTTCGTAGAAGTCATTCCTTGAGATGTACTCATAATGCATCATTTAAAATTTCCAATAGCCACTGACTGAATAAAATAATAATAATAATAATAAATAATAATAAATAAAATAAAAAAATAAATAAATAATAAAATAAAATAAAATAAATAAGTAAAATAATAATAAATAATAATAATAATCACAAGAAGGGGATTTTTCTCATTTAACACATGTTCATCTCTTACGTCTACACTATATGTAAATACGTATGTGTTTACAACAAGAGATTATGGAGCAGTGAACGAGAAACGAGAGACAAAAATATCTTATGATACAAAATGAAAAATTTTACGTCATGTGGTGGGAGTTTTAGTAAGTGTTCCTTAGACAAGATATGTAAATTATTTATGTTAGTTATTGTAAACTTTGTTGTCGCATAGCAGGACTTATGTAAAGGCGTGTTTTTAAAGAGTAAGACCAAAAGGAAGACTTCACTTGTACACATGCCTTTAATCCAACAGTTTGACCCATGCACAAGAACTGTGTGGAGGTGAGAATGCATGCGACAATGTAAAAGTGGCATCATGCAATACAAACATAGAAGTGAAAGAGGTAATTTTTTTTTTAATTCACAAATTATTTAATTGCAAGAATTTATTAAATTTTTTAGATTCTACTCAAAAATATCTCCAATGGTATTTATATAAAAATTGAGCACAAACTTAGGAACAACAATTAATGTCTATTAGACATGTGCTATAAGTCTTGTTGCTTCAAAAAGCCTACTAAGTCAAAAAATTGTTGGAAGAGAACTGAGGAATAAGGCACGTGCAGAGCTAAGGCATGCGCAGAGGTAGAATGACAAGTTTCACTACTCCATACAAGGTGGGATCAAATTCCAAATATTTAATTTATAATTATGTTGAATAAGAGGCCCAAATATTTAGACTTGGGCATAAACGTTAAACAACTCTAAAGAGAAATTGTAAATGCTACAATTTATACAACCATACCATCTTTCCACAACTCATCAATAATTATGCTTAGAATAAATTTAACAATAAACTATAAAATCTAGGTCCATTTTGTATACATTAACACAATGAGACAGATCAACCAACAAAGCTACAGAAGTAAGAACTCAAACCATATTTTAAAATCAATATTATACATTTAATACACATCTGAAATTCGAAAATCTTGTTGAATGTTTATATTCATATCATAATTAATTAATACATCTACATGTTGTCATACAATTTAGAGCCAATGTTCATTTTCATATTGATCAATGACAAAACATTGCATTTAATATAAAACCTCTAAGCACAGCTTGGAAAACTCATGGTCAATTAATACTTCTTCCCACTATGATAGGATTCAGAGCCATACAAGATTTCATTCAAAATGTTATCTATAATTCTTCACAACATTCGTGAAAAAACTCAAAATATAAAAAATAGACAAGATGATACTGCAACAGAGTAATAAAAGATGTCAAATATTTTTTATGTCAACAATGATATCGTCTGTTCAAATTGTAAAGGTTCCAGTTCTTGAGAATCTACGTAACAAAAAAATATTATCTGAGATGTCTTGTTTGTATTGATCACTTAAAAGGGTGTAATTTAACTTTCCATCTCAATGTTTGATTGTACACTAAACATTGCATTCATTAAATAATAAGGTTTTGCAACCACAATTTGTGTAATAAAGCATGTTATCTACTAAACATTGCATTGTTCTAAGAACTTTTTCACACTCATTGAAAAACGGCTTGTATGGAGGGAAAAACATATCAATTGGCTTGAGTATTCTAGTAATTTGCAAGTATGTAAGGATTAAAAAAGAGAAGGGGGGAGATCAAATAATTGCAAAAAAGGAATAGAATAATGCTTATAAAAACTTAAGTTGAAGTTGAAAACTTGCATGCATATGTTCTTTCAAAGTTTGCAAATAACATTTCATCTACCCATTGTTAAGTGCCTTAAAGAAACTTGATAGACATGTACAAATACTATGTTATTCTTTTGGGTCACTTCAAACCATGTCATTGAAGAAAAGCATAATTATATTTCTACTTGTTATATCTTTCTATATTTCAGTAAATTTTTGTATATATTGTTCACCCAAATGCACCTAGAAAAATTGAGGCAAAAAGTTCAATTATTTGCAACAAAGAGACTACGAAAATATGAATTATTTAAGCATGAACATAGAGCAAAAAAAGGAAAGTGTAACAAGGCAGACTAGAGAATAATGTGGCACTATCATTATTCATTTTACCAAAGTTTAAGTTTCAAATTAACAATTTTTTTGTCGACAACCGGGATCTTGAATCGTGATTTATCTAATGTTGATATGCTCAATTTTGACCATCAACGTGTACTACCACTATTAACATGAAATAAACATGCAAATTTGAAACAACATCACAAGACCAATGAAAACTCACTGCGACTGTAGCGGTTTTAGTTGTAAGGATCTTTATAAGCATCTACATATTAAATTTAAGACAAAATACAAGATGTAAAACTAAGTTCTTTGTGAATATTATAGTCAAGGAAACTGCTACAATGATCTTGCAACCGCTTATCAGCCAAAACAATTATCTTCTAGTTAGTGTGAAATCCTTCCTTATCTTGGATATTCATATTAATGTTTTCAATTGTGTCTGAGCTCTCAACTCCCAAAGCCAATGTCTTCCTAGACTCACATATATTAAATCTGTCTTGCTAGCAATTTTGCACACAATGTGTTTCACAGAAGAAAAAAAAATGCTCTAAAAGAACTAAATAACTTAAATTAGTATAAATAAGTCAAGTTACTAATGACACATCTAAAAAATAACAAAGTTCAATCTCAAAATTCCCAAAACACAACAACAATGATAGTTTCCATATTCGAAATCTAAAATAAGGACATTAAATACACAAAAAATAAATAAATAAATAAATAAAAGAATAAAAAAATTGGAGTGTGTAATAAACACAAAGAATGAGATTTAAATTTGACAAATACAACTTGTTTTGTGTCTATTTGAATCTATCCCATTTTCCAAACACATACTCATTCTTACCCATGATGTCTATTTAATTTGCAAAATTGAAGTAGACTTTTTAACACACTAAGTTTTTCTAATCATCTCTGTGGCACATAATGACGCTTGCAATATTTAAAGTAAATGTTTTTCTTCAAATCATATAGGAACAACACTTCCTATTTGTTTCAATACATACCTTTCAAAATTACTTGAATGTTATGTACCATAAACAACACAGGAAGGATTATTGATGTTTCCAATGGCACTTTTCTGTAAACTCCTTGTATCCCTATATAGTTACCATTTGTCCCTCCCATGTGACTTATGTGAGATGGACAACCTAATAGATACAAACTTAGTACGAGATTGTCACAATAAACCTCGATGTTTTAAAATTGTCTCATCCACTTAATTCAAAGATTCATTAAATCTTGTGATGATGACAAGTGACATACTAGAAATCTATTATACACTAAGGCAACATGTCAGAATTGACAACCACTAAGAAAATAATTGTACACAATAAGAGGTATGTGAACATGCCAATCTAAATAAAAGAGTTGGAGAAGAGATAGTGTGTGAAATACAATAAATGTGCAAAGGAAATGTGTGCATAGACCAAAGGAAACAAAGTTTCTTCCAGAAAAATGAAATTTTCCAAAGTATAAAAGAACTTAAATGCCTCCCATGTGACTTATGTTATATGCCACAACCTAATAAATAAAAACTTAATAGACTAAAACCGATTTTTATAGAAGATGACTACAAAAATCCTTGAGCTAAAACCATCTCTTCCACTTAATTAACACATTCTTTCGATTTTAACACGCTTGATATCAGTAACATTGAATGGCATATGTCCTTCAAAATCTTATGATCATGACAAGTGACCTACAAGAAATCAACAATATCGAGTGATGGAACATGTAATAACTGTTGTATCGGAAACAACACAAGGATTATCAACATTACCAATTTCACTTAGCTATAAATTCCTTTTTTTCTATATGGCTACCAATTGTTAATCTCTCACATGTGAATTATGCTAGATGTGACATCCTAATAAATAGAAACTTAATACATTAATGTCATTGTAAATAGGATATTATCACAATAAACATCAAAATTTTAAAAACCATCTCGTTTAATGAATTCATAGATTCATTCGATTTTGACACCCTTTATATTATTACCATTGAATGCAAGAAAATTTAAGGCAAGATAGATATTGTGCCTTGAAATATTGTGATCATTTCAAGTGGCATACAAGAAATCAATAATACACAGTAAGTAAGAGATTATTTGGACACATCAATGTGTCTATATATTTGAACTTATTTTCCAATATGATAAATTCAATATTTCTTTTAGGCTCACCTTCTATAGAGCAATAAAACTTACCCTTTTATGTCCAGACTTGCACACACACTTTCGTTCTGCATGGCTTTGTTTCCAACAAATTTCAATTCTGCACCTCTTTGTTCTATACATACTAACTCCATACAAATTTGAGCTAAAGTGATATTGTAATCTTCAATGTTAGATATTCATGCATTCTTAGGTAATTGTGTCAGACTCGATAAGATTTTTTAAACTAGAAGATTTACGACGTGAGTATGAGGAACACACTAAAATTGTTGTAGGACATCAAATTTTCTATTATCGTGAGACTTTGTTGTCTTTGGCTTCCCATCAATTGCAACCCATTGTCTTACTCTAAAGGTGCAAGTTCTTATATGCAGTAGTGTGTCGTGACATCAATCTTTTTGTTAAATTACATATAAATTTATGCCTCGCAACTTGGTCACCTGGTCTCAGTGGCACAAGGAGGTGCCCTAGAATAGTGTCACTTATCAATTGATAGATTCATTTGTATCAGTCACATTTAATAATATAGTCAATAATAATAATAACAAAGATAAAAATGGATCAATATTAAGTGTTACAAAGTCTGTGTGCACCAAGGAACACAATTTTTTCTTCCGCAAAAATAGAGTTTGTACTTGGCAACCATAAAAGCACTTGATAGAGAAATTTCCCGAGTCAACATGCACAACATACATCAAATTTTCTGTCATCGTGTGACTTTGTTGTCTTTGACTTCCCATCAATTGTGACCATTCTCTTACTCTTAAAAAATCGTCATTAACTCTAAAATGTCACTCATGTGTGTGACTTTCCTTGGATGGGGTAGGTTAATAAATATAAACTTAATACATTAACACCAGTTCTTATGAGAGATACATGTAATAAACCTAAAATTTTTAAAACCATTTTGTCCATTTAATTGCAAGATTCATTCCATTTTAGCATTCTTGATATCAGTACCATTGAATGACAGACAAATTTATTGACAAAGGATAAATATTATGCATCAAAATCTTGTAATCATGACAAGTGAGAATGTATGAGAAGTGACTAATGCAAAATATCTAGTTGCATGAAACAAAAAGTGCGTGGTCATGTGCATAAGAACAAATATCCATGAAAGAACCACAGAGATAATGTGTGTGCAGACCAAGCAACACAAACTTTCTTCCACGTGCATGAAATTTTTCTAAGTATAAAAATACTTCAGAACAATTCCAAACTTCAATTTTGCACATCATGTAGTGTCTAAAAATATTTTTTATGAATATCATTTGAATGAAAACAAAACCTCAACGTAAAGATTCCCTCATGGAAAATTACCAACAATATGAAGCAAACACTTGATCAAGTTTCCAAAAGGCACCCATATAACAGGAGAAGCACATCTATGTTTATAAATACACAAAACTTGAAAACGTGTAGTAAATGAAGAAAATCAATAGCTATTACTAATTCCTATGAATTAACAATGTTACATCCATAACCTCTCCATGCACATTCCGCAATATTTGAAACTAAGTTTCATGAATATCATTTAAAAAAAAAAAACAAAATTTCAACATAAAGAGACCCTTACAGAAAATTACAAACAGTATGAAACACACACTTTATTAAGTTGCCAGGAGGCTCCCATATAAAAGGAGAATCACATCTATGTTTATAAATACACACATAACCTAAACATTTTCCTCAAACCAAAGAAATCAACAAATATTACTAATTCATTTGAATTAACAATGTTACATCCACAACCTCTTTTGGTTGTTCTCCGATTATGATTACATCATCCTTTCTACTAAAAAAATAAGAGACAAATTTCGTTTTACAATTATTGTAAATTTCCATAATCTTTACACAACAATTATGCAATTTAATCAAACACAAATTCATCACACAAACAACTCAGAATCTTGGTAAAAATGTTGTACATATAATCATCAAATTTATGAACTTGTTAAAATCATTATACAAATAAAACCTTAGTCTATCCACAATTCTTGTTATTAATGTGAAACAAGAAACCGAGAACAATGAATACTAATATCTGTAATTTAACAAAGAATACGACAAAAAAAGAGTAGACAATGATCTAAAATCTAGAAATTCCATATTTTGACCTCTGAAACTTTAAAAAAAAAATTACAAGGTCAAGTAATGATATATCCAAAAAAGAACAAAGAAAAATATGAAACACTTGCAAAATAATAGAACACACATAATTTCCATCTTTGAACTCCATTGGCACTCATGTGAATATGAGGAATTAGAATAAGAAATTCAAATTTTATACCAACTTACCAAGTCTATATTAACTGATACCAACAAAGCATGTACATATTCAATCCTTGCCTATCTCTACAAGTGAAACAATGACAAAGACAATGCAACAATTAACAGAGAATGAAACATCTACATCATTGTATATATTTATTCCATAATTCACATACAATGTATTGAATCAATGACTGTGTCTCTACAGGTGAAACAATGACAAAGATAATGCAACAATTAATAATGAATGCCTGTATATGAATATGTCTCACTTGCCAAAATGGTGCCAAACTTAAGCATAATAAAAAAAAAATTCTCAACTCCTTTATCAACGTTGTATCAGAATGTGCATT
>APFE030375454.1:0-22786 GCA_000404065.3 Pinus taeda | reverse complement strand
CTGATCGACTTCTAAATTGTATAGTTAGGAACTTGCATGCAGCGTGATTGATTGTTGCTAGACCCCTGTGGGGCTAGTGGGATCCACCTCTGTCCGCAGAGGGGATTTACCTCCGCAACACTCTTCAAGCTATGTCAAACATAAGTTCCTTTTAATTTATTGATTAATATTAATAATAAAAATAGCCAAGCACATTAGTGAAACATAGATAGACATATTCAAACCAAGTCAACCAATAGTCAAACATAGTCAACAATAGTGGTTAATCAAGGTCTATATGGTAAACTATAATCAACCATTTCCAGGCATGGCCAACCATGGTCAATAATGGTTAACCATGATAAACCATTGATAACCGTGTTCAACCATGAGCAACCATAGTCAACCGAGGTCAACCATGGCCAATCATGATCAATGATGTTTAACAAAGGTCAACCATGGTCAACCAAGATCAACCAAGGTCAACATGGTTAGAATGGTTAACTAAGCTAGACCAAGGTTAATCATTATCAACCATGGTCCACCATGGTCAACATGGTTAGAATAGTCGAACATGGGTAACCATGGCCAACCTTTCTCAACCATGTTCAATCGTCATCAACCATGGTCAACTATAATGGTCAATCATGGTCAACCATGATCAACCATGACCAACCATGGCCAACCATGATTAACAATTATTATTAAAGGTCAACCATGGTCAACCAAGGTCATCCAAGATCAACATGGTTAGAATTGTCAACCATGGTCAACCAAGGATATCCAAGATCAACATGGCTAGAATGGTCAACCAAGGTCAACCATGGTCGGTTATGATCAACCATTTTCAACCATGGTCAACCAAGGTCAATGAAGATAAACCATGGTCAAGCATGCTCAATGTTGCAATGGGACAAACATTGTCACAATCTGACATTGCTAAACTAGCATTTTGATGTGGTTAACCAAGGTCATAATCTATCCAACGCCATAATGTGACAAACATTGTTGCATTAAGACAAACATGGTCATAACGTGGAAAACATTCTTGCATTGGGAAAAACATTTTCACAATGTTACATTACATTTGAATTTCTTCAATGTTGCAATGTGACATTACAAGATTGAGGTTTAATATTATGGTTTCTAATAATTTGTTTGTAATATTGGGGTTCATAACACTGTGTTTGATATTGGGTTTATAACATTGGATTTTTTAATATTGGGGTTATAATATTTCGTTTATAATATTAATGGAAGAGTTTATAATATTAATCTTAGCATTTATAATATTAATCCTAAGGTTTAAGGCTTATAGTAGGGTTTATAATATTAATATGAGGGATTATAATATTAATCCTAGGGTTTATAATGTTGGTTTTTTATAATATTAGAGTTTATAATATTTGGTTTAATGTTAGGGCTTAAGATTGTGACTTTAGAATGGTACAATATTAGGGTTTAATAATAGTAGGGTTTAAATAATATTAATCTTGGGATTTTTAATCACTTGGGTTTATAATATTTAACCCTAAGGTTTATCTATCCCTTGAGTTTAAAATATTAATCCTTAGGGTTTATTGATCCCTTGGGTTTTTAATATCGATCTATTGGGTTTGTTGATACCTTAGGCTTATAATATGTATCCCTTAGGTTTATAATATTTATCCCTTGGGTATACTAATTCCTCAGGATTATAATATTAAACGAAGGTCAACCATGGTGAACCATGATCAACCAAGGTCAACATGGTTAGAATGGTTAACTACGATCAACCAAGATCAATCATTATCAACCATGGTCCACCATGGTCAATATGGTTAGAATAGTTGAACATGGGTAACCATGGCCAATCTTGCTCAACCATGGTCAACCATGATCAACCATGGTCAACTATGATCAACCATCTTCAACGATGGCCAACCATGATTAACAATCATTATTAAAGGTCAACCATTGTCAACCAAGGCCATCCAAGGTCAACATGGTTAGAATCGACCATGCTCAATGTTGCAATGGGACAAATATTGTCACAGTATGACATTGCTAAACTAGCATTGTGATGTGGTTAACCAAGGTCATAGTTGATCCAATGTCATAATGTGACAAACATTGTTGTAACGTGGAAAACATTATCACACTAGGATAAACATTGTCATAATGTGGAAAACATTCTTGCATTGGGACAAAACATTTCGCAATGTTACATTACATTGCAATTTCTTCAATGTCGCAATG
This sequence comes from Pinus taeda, assembly GCA_000404065.3. NCBI lineage: Eukaryota > Viridiplantae > Streptophyta > Pinopsida > Pinales > Pinaceae > Pinus > Pinus taeda. The sequence goes on along the minus strand of APFE030375454.1, from coordinate 20,569 downwards.
TGACATTACAATATTGGGGCTTAATATTAGGTTTTATAATATTAGGGTTTCTAGTAATTGGTTTGTAATATTGGGATTCATAATATTGTGTTTGATATTGAGTTTATAACATTGGATTTTTTAATATTGGGGTTATAATATTTTTTTATAATATTAATAGAGGAGTTTATAATATCAATCCTAAGGTTTAGGGCTTATTGTAGGGTTTATAATATTAATATGAGAGATTATAATATTAATCCTATAGTTTACAATGTTGGGTTTTTATAATCTTAGAGTTTATAATATTTGGTTTAATTTTAGGGCTTAATATTATGACTTTAGAGTGGTACAATATTAGGGTTTAATAATAGTATGGTTTAAATAATATTAATCCTAGCTTTTTTGATCCCTTGGGATTACAATATCTATCTCAAGGGTCTATTAATCCCTTGAGTTTAAAATATTAATTCCTAGGGTTTATTGATCCCTTGGGTTTTTAATATTGATGTTTTGGGTTTGTTGATACCTTAGACTTATAATATTTATCCTTTAGGTATATTTATCTGTTAGGTTTATAATATTTATCCCTTGTGTATACTAATTCCTTGGGTTTATAATATTAAACCCTCGAGTTTATTAGTCGCTTTGATTTATAATATTAATAATTTGTTGGGTTTATAATTGATCTGAATTGGATCATTATATTTTTTTCATCCATCTCAATGCATTTGGAGTGGAAAAAGTGGAGGAATGAACTCGCAGAACCATTTTTACTAGCGAGACCCACTTTGTCGAAACGGGTTCTGAAACCTTTTGGGAGCATTTTGAGGCATTAATGACGTTTTTTGGGGGTAAAAATTTTCCTCTTAAGTGCATCACCTTTGCATGTTATTCTACACATAGAAATTTTTCCAATGATGCAAGAATCGTGTCAATCGGAGTTCGTATGCAAAAGTTATGTCACTAAGAAGTTGACCTTCTTGTTTTCACATCTATATTTCGGGAGGATGTCGCGTCAACCCCCATTATTCATGGAAAAGGAGCTAGCCACATGTTTTTTATGTAAAAGACTCTAGAAGAGTCTATTTTGTAACTCTAGTTAAGAGTTGATGTAGTCAAAATTAACCACTAGTAAGCTATCGGGTTGTGTTATAACTGGGCCACTAGGAGGAAGAGACATTCCATTCTTTTGAGAGAATTTTGTTCCATAGTTGAGCAAAGATAGCCAGGAAAGATAGGAGATAGAACACACAGAGAGGATCTGTGCACTGTAGCAGCCCACAAGCCACAAACATTACTTCTTTGTACCTGCAACCATATTTCCAGACAAGGAAAGAGAGCAAAGTAGCCTCACTTCTAGCTATGTTTTCTCCTTAAAGGGTTTGTCAGAGAGCATATCTTCTGTATTATGTTTGCGTGGGCTTATTTTGTCATTCTCTACTTTTATTCTTGATTTAATTTACACGCATGCACTAACTATAGTTAATTTTATAGATCTATAAATTAAATAACACTGTAATAATGTAGAATCTCATATTTTTAATATAATATTATCAAATCTATTGTGATGAAATGTCCAGTGGAATATCTATGGCGGTTTACAGATCAATAATATTAATAAGCCTTTATGTTTATTAATCCCTTGAGTTTAAAATATTAATTCATGGGGTTTATTAATCCCTTCCGTTTTTAATACTGATCCCTTCGGTTTATAATATTTATTCTTTGGGTTTACTAATCTATTGGGCTTATAATATTAATAATCCCATGGGTTTATCAATCCCTTGGGTTTAAAATGTTAATTCTTACGGTTTATTAATCTAATGTGTTTTTAATATTGATTCCTTGTGTTTGTTGACTCTTTTTGTTTATAATAATTATCCCTTGGGTTTACTAATTGATTGAGTTTATAGTATTAAACTCTTGGGTTTATAATTTAATAATCATGTGGGTTTATTAATCCTTTGGGTTTATAATTTAATAATCCCTAGGCTTTATTAATCCTTTGTATTTTTAATATTGGTCTCATGGGTTTGTTGAGCCCTTAGGTTTATACTATTTATCCCTTGGGTTTATAATATTAATAATCTCTTATGTTTACCAATCTCTTGAGTTTAAAATATTAATTCCTAGGGTTTATTAATCCCTTTGTGCTTTTCATATTAATCCCTTGTGTTTTTCATATTGATCCCTTGCGTTTGTTGATCCTTTATATTTATAATATATATCTGTTAGGTTTATAATATGTATCCCTTGGTTTTACTAATTCCTTGGGTTTATAATATTAAACCCTTAGGTTTCTAATATTAATCATTCATTTGGTTTATTAGTCCCTTGGGTTTATAATATTAATAAATGTTTGGGTTTGTAATTTAATCTTAGCATTTATAATATTAATCATAAGGTTTACATCTTATTGTAAGGTTTACAATATTAATCTAAGGGGTTATAATATTAATCTTAGGGTTTATAATGTTGGTTTTTTATAATGTTAGAGTTTATAATATTTGGTTTAATGTTAGGGCTTGATATTATGACTTTAGAATGATACAATATTAAGGTTTAATAATAGTAGGGTTTAAATACTATTACCCCTAGGATTTTTAATCCCTTGGGTTTATAATATTTATCCCCGGAGTTTAATAATCTCTTGAATTTAAAATATTAATTCCCAGGTTTAATTAATCCCTTGGGCTTTCAATATTGATTCGTTGGGTTTGTTGATACCTTAAGTTTATAATATTTATTCCTTAGGTATATTTTTCCCTTAATTTTATAATATTTCTCCCTTGGGTATACTAATTCCTTGGGTTTTTAATATTAAACCATTGGGTTTATTAATCCCTTGGATTTATAATATTAATAATCCCTTGGGTCTATTAATCCCTTGAGTTTAAAATATTAATTCCTAGGATTTTTTAATCCCTTGGGTTTTTAATACAGGTCCCTTGGGTTTATTAATCCCTTGGGTTTGTTTATCCCTTAGGTATGTTTATCCCTTAGGTTTATAATATTTATCCTTTGGGTATACTGATTCCTTGGGTTTATAACATTAAACGCTTGGGTTTATTAGTTCCTTGGATTTATAATATTAATAATTCCTTGGGTTTATAATTTAATCCTTTGGGTTTATAATATTAATAAACCCTTGGGTTTATTAATCCCTTGAGTTTAAAATATTAATTCCAAGGGTTTATTAATCCCTTTCATTTTTAATATAGATCCCTTGGGTTTGTTGATCGCTTAGGTTTATAATATTTATTCTTTGGGCTTAGTAATCTATTGGGTTTATAATATTAGTAACCCCATGAGTTTATTAATCCCTTGGGTTTAGAATGTTAAATCCCACGGTTTATTATTCTAGTGTATTTTTAATATGGATTCATTGGGTTTGTTGATCCTATCTATTTATAATATTTATCCCTTGGGTTTATAATATTAATAATTCCTTGTGTTTATAATTTAATCCATTAGGTTTGAGTTATTGTTGTTTATATATATATATATATATATATATATATAAATATATATATATAATATTATATAATATTATATATATTATTATATATATATATAGATTTTAAGTGTATTAGTGTATTCGAATTCAAGCTTTTGTGATCATATCTTGATATTTAAATATTTTCGGAAGAATCACATGAGATTGATGACACTTTGCAAACCAACAAGTGTGGGTCATCTTCAGGACAAGATGACCCACACTTGATTGGTTTCGAAAACATGTTCAACCAAAATCTTTCAATGTAATTCTTAAAAAAATATTTTAAATATCTCAAGTCTTATGTGTATTATCATTAATAATATGATGAAATATATTCATAAATTTATATAATTATTGATATAAACATAATGATGTTTAATAATAAAATACATATTATTAATAAACTAAATGTTATTATTATGTTATATGTAAATTATATTATAGTTTTAAATAAGATATATTAGAAAAATTATGTAATAATATTATAAACTCAATAGAATTAAAAAATATTAATTGTCAGGGTTCTATTAGGACCTTGGGTTTTAATATTTGATGTCTAGGGTTTGTTGATCCCTTACGTTTATAATATTTATCTCTAGGGTTTACTAATCCATTAGGTTTATAATATTAATAATCCCATGGGTTTATTAATCTTTTGGGTTTAAAATGTTAATTCTTATTTTATTAATCCTATGTGTTTTTAATATTGATTCTTTGGGTTTGTTGATCATTTATGTTTATAATATTTATCCCTTGGGTTTACTAATTCCTTGGGTTTATTCGTCCCTTGATATTATAATATTAGTAATTCTTTGTGTTTATAATTTAATACCTTGGGTTTATAATATTAATAATCTCTTGGTTTTATTAAACCCTTGAGTTTAAAATATTAATTCATAGGGTTTATTAATCCCTTTGGTTTTTAATATTGATTCCTTAGGTTTGTTGTTTCCCTAAGTTTATAATATTTATCACGTGGGATTACTAATTCCTCGTGTTTATAATATTAAACCCTTGGGTTTATTAGTCCCTTGGTTTTATAATATTAATAATCCCTTGGGTTTATTAATTTAATCCTTTGAGTTTAAAATATTAATTCCTAGGGTTTATTAATCCCTTAGCTTCTAAATATTGATCCATTGGGTTTCTTAGTCCCCTAGGTTTATAATGTTTATCCCTTCAGTTCACTAATCCATTGGGTTTATAATATTAATAACCCCATGGGTTTACTAATCCCTTGGGTTTAAAATGTTAATTCCTATGGTTTATTAATCCGATGTGTTTTTAATATTGATTCCTTGGGTTTGTCAATCCTTTATGTTTATTTTTATCCCTTGGGTCTACTAATTGATTGAGTTTATAATATCAAACTCTTAGGTTTATTAGTTGCCTGGGGTCATAATATTAATAATCACTTGTGTTTATTAATCCATTGGGTTTAATTAATTTCTAAGGTTAATTAATCCCTTATGTTTTTTATATTGATCCCCTGATTTTGGGTTTATAAATATACTCCCTTGTGTTTATTAATTCCTTGGGTTTATAAAATTGAACCCTTGGGTTTATAATATTGATAATCTGTTGTGTTTATAATTTAAGCTTTTAGGTTTGGGCTTAAAATATTAATTCCAATGGTTTACTAATCTTTTCAATCTATAATATTAGTGTGCTAGTTTTTTTTTTTTAAGATTATAAATATTAATAATCCTTAATTTGATTATACTATTATTAATTAGTTAATAATAAATAATATTTTTTTAAATTAATGGTAGAATTGAATATATTTCATTTTTAATATACTTTAAGTAATATACAAAACGATACTTAACTATTTCTATTAAAAATATATAATACTATTCACCATGTTAGTGAGAAATAAACACATATTATAACATAATGAACATATGATTGATATATTTCTGAATCATATACTATTTATATATTAACAAAATATTATTATAATTATATTATAAATATATAATAATGATTGACCATTATGTGTGAAAATAAAGTATATATTATTAATTCATAATTAAAAAATTCATTATCTATCATGTTATATGTAAATTATATTATAGTTTTAAATAATATATTAGCCACCAAGGCATGGTTAAATCATTGGGAGATCGAAGAGAATGTTGCATTTCAAAACTTTAATAACATTAAAAATATTGTTACTTCTAAGTTCAAAGAAAAAATGTGGTGTGAGAAAGATTTAGCAACTAAAAGAAAATTAAGATATTATAAGGAGGTCATCAACCCCACCTTAGAATATCAAAAGCATCTTTCTGTTTTAACTAGCTCAAAGAAGAAAATTAATATAGCCAAGATTAGAACGAACTATCATGAGCTCCATAGTGAAAACGGTAGTTGGGCAGTTCCTAAAACACAATGGATGGAAAGGATTTTCCATCTCAGTGAACACCATGGATGGAAAGGATCTGCCGTCTCTGTGAGAATATGAACATGGTAGTTGGGCAGTTCCTAAAACACAATGGATGGAAAGGATTTTCCATCTTAGTGAACACCATGGATGGAAAGGATCTGCCATCTCTGTGAGAATATGAACATCGACGAAGAAAATCACTTCCTCTTAGAGTGCCCTGAGATCCCAGATTCATAATCTTTGTTGCAACATTGATCTTCCTAGCCTTTTAAGAAGTCAAAATTATAGTGAGCTCGGGAGGTTTCTCTTCAAGCTTTTGGAGCATAAGAATAAAATAGTAAATCAAACTAAATAATTCGTTTCTTTAGGTTTGATAGACCAAAGTTTGGTCATGGACGTGAACTATCATCATCATCATCAATATATCAAATAATGTTTTTTTTTGTGTAAGTAAGCTTTTTGTATTAAGAAAACAAAACATATTGTACAAAAGGACTGCCCGGGCAGAGTAAAGCCCGAAGCTCTACTGAGAACACAACAACTAGACCAAAGGACCTCCTACAGAACCCCAAAGAAAACGGGCAGCCGGAAAGGATAGACTATCCACCTCGGCCTTGAGGAGTAGACAAGAAGAGAGCAGTGCTTAACAAGAAGCAAATAGACAAACCAAGAGGCAAGAGCCCGGCTAGGGATTCTACCCAACTTGGGTGGAATCCTCAGTTCGACCCTTTTTTCCTTTCTTTTTACTAACTTTGACCCATCCAAGATGATCCGACTGGGATGGTAAGACTTGCAAACTAAGCTGGGCGGATGGAGAGATCTCCTTGTCTGAATCCGATGGAGAGGTATCATGAGATCGTTTCTATGAGAGAGGTGGGGCCGTGGACTCCTCAGGACCTGATGGGGGCGGGTCCTATGCAAGCGAAGCGTCCATCCCGTCCTCATCCACTTCCTCTTCATCTGAGCTGGAACTAAAATCATCCATGGGGGGCGGGTCACAAGGTTTCCAGCTTTTGTATTCGGCTTAGGAGCGGCCTTCTTCTTTTGGGCAGGAATCGCTGGACACGATTTATGAAGGTGCCCTGTGAGATGGAAATTTCTGCAGCCGAACGCTGTGTTCTCATAATCCAGGGTCTGAGTCCAGTAGAGGTCTCCAACTTTAAGAATGATCTGATCTGGTAATCCTTTACTCATGTCTATTTCTGCGCAGATTCTGGCGAAGGTGTAGATGCCCTTTTCCCCTCTAGAGGTGTCTGTGGCTAGAAAGCGGCCTAGAGTATTACCGATTCCTTCAAACACAGCAAAGTGCCATAAATGAGCCGGGAGGTTAGGAAGTCTGACCCAGATGGGGAGTTTGGTAATGATAGCTATGGAGGGATCAAAATCTGGGAACCAAGGGGTTAAGAATAGACCCGTCGAGTCCCAAAACCAAGGGCCCTCAGTTAATGCTTTTTGATAATCCTCACTGTCAACAAAAACTACAATGAAGAAACCTTTTGAACAGAGAAGAACCTTGCAATTGTTAGTCCAGTTAGAGTGAATCCACTTGTAGAGATCTGTTGTGCGTGGCCATAGCCCATTGAACCTGCAAATAATGCCATATTCGGCAAACATTTGGAACTGCCTATCCATCGTAGGATGCATTACTTCAATGGAGGGGGTTTCCTCCAGCTTGTCCACCAAAAAAGGTTTTGGAACCTGGGCTGGTGAAGCGGAGTTCTTGGGTTTCTGAGCATGGACAGCATCTTTGTATGAAAACGCTGCTGCTGAAGATGACTGTACAGCAGCTCCCCCTCTCAAACGAAGGGTAAGAATGATGGAAGCATTTCTTTGAATGTCGTAAAATGAAAGGGGCAAGAGATCTTCAAGCTGTTTACCTTTGAAGAGGAGCCTTTGAGAAGCAGAAGGAATCCGCATCCTAAGGTCCAATTTTTGCTTGAGGTCCTGCACGAGATCTGAAGAGCTCACCCACAGAAGCAGAGTTTTGCCCGAGAGGAGCGCTATTAGGATCTGGAAAGACGTGGAGTGCTTCAGAATCTGTTGTCCTCTGTAAGACTGAGACGAGAGGACGCTGGTGCATGCACAACTTGCCAGGGGCCCAACCTGTGCCTGTTTTTTATTTCCCTGCGCTGGGCAACACGCAATCTTAGTCACTGGGTTTGGCTTCAGAGGGGGCAGGGCCTCTCTGAAGCTTGCTGGATCAATCTCTGCTGGGCCGAGCAGAGGCTAGACTACCACAGGGCGCCGCTTCTCATGACGGTTTCTTAGAGACCAACTCCGAGAGACCAACTCTCTGCGTTGCATTCCGTCAAACACTTGCGACGCATCCTCCCTACTCTGGCATTTTTCAAATGTTTTGAGAACAAGATTTCCTAGAAGCATTTTTATTTCCAGACTTCCAATCCTTGAATAATGCAAGGACGGAGACTGTTTCGAAGGAAGAAAGACAAAAAAATTAGCCCAGCTTCCCGCCCATAAACGGTTCTGAGGATACGGAACCAAACAGGGGGTAGACACAGACATTAAAAACGAAACTGAACCCTCGAGCAGAGGGAGCTCTTGCTACGCCGCTTTCAAGAAGCGGTTTCCATTCGTGGCAAAGAAAATAGCCCTGCGGGGTTTTTGGAATATGCCTTCACGGGTGAAGCAGAGCTGGTAAAAGACGCTAGTTCTGAGTTCTGCCCCTCCGCCGGAAGAAACCTACTCAAGGGCTGAGCTGCGCGGATCCCAAAAGAAGAGCAGGCCAGCCACGGGACCTGTGCCTGGGAGGCGAAGCGCCGAGGAGAAGAAACGAGCCCTGGCTGCGCCGTCCTGTGAAGCTCTGGAGCGTCCGAAGCCCTTAGCGGAGCACGCCATTTTTCCCCGATTCATATTCTTTTTCCTTGGCCTGTTATCAAGCTCAAGGGAAACCTTTTGTGGACTATTTTATCTTCAATACATCAAATAATGTTAATATAACAAGTATAATTATATAAATATAAAATAATATAACTATAATTATTTATATAGTTATTAATAATCAGAAATAATTATCTTCTATTAAAATACATTTAACAATTATTAATATGGTAAATATTGATTAGTAAATATAATTATGCTAGTTTATACTTTTATAGATGATTATAAAATAAGAAATACTTTAATATTATTTTAATAAATATAAACTAACGCAAACCACGGCAAATAATTTAAAAATCAAAGACTTTACCTAAACTTTAAAAACTGAAAATAATAAATAAACCTAAAGGAAACAACTGCAAATAATTTAAAAATGAAAAATGAAAGAGTTAACCTAAGCTTTAAAAACTGAAAACAATAAATAAACCTATTTGACATTGTGACAAGGACTTCACTAAAAATGATTAGGAAACTTCACTTAAAGTAATTAGAAAACCAAGGATTTGATTGATGGAATATTTGACCTTGTCACAAGGATGCTAAAAATATTTCCGAAAAAATATTTTAAGCGCTAAAGGCAGCGATATATCTTTAAATATGACTATTTCCCAAAGATAAACACCATATACAGAGATAAGGTCTTTGAGTATGACTCAAATGTAATGGACCATTTCAACGCCGACTTGGTTAATTGGTTATAGCCAGCGACAAAAAAGTCTTCGCCACAAATTTGTACACATTATATAACCACTCCCCTTGGTTCTCCAAAGCAGGAGGACGAGCTAATATCGATCTGTCTGGTACTTGACAGAGGAACTTTTTGTGTTTTAGCTGTGCTGTGGCGTCTGGGGATCGAATCCCATGGCCAGATGGCTTCGAGTTTTGGCCCTGGGAGGAGGGGCGGGCACAACGACCTGGTTGGCCTGCGCGGGCGGTTTCCTGTTGGCGGTCACATGCGTGCTAGCCGTGGTGGCTGTGGTTACCGCATCTTGCGCTGGGCACTTCCACCGAAGGGACGAGAAAAATCGGGAGGAGGGTGGAGGAGATCCTGTGTGGCAGAGAAGCATTCTAATGGGCGAACGATGCCAGCCCCCTCAGTTCTCAGGCCTCATTATTTACGACGATAAGGGCAACCGGCTGCCCCAGTTTCCCCCGCGCTCTCCCAAGCTCAACACATTTCATCCCTCTCACCACTAGCTTATTAGGTTATATATATGTATATAACTGTTAAATTTACAGTTTGCTTGGTTTTCCATTTTATTTAAACGATGGCATAGACTGATCGATGATGATGATTGCGGTGTTTGGCGAATTCGTTTCAGGCGGATTGCAGTTAACGGAAATTCTGAACAATTTTTTTCTCGGGAACTGTTTTAGTATTTTCTCCTATGGATGGCTTCGTATTCGTCCAGAGATTTTAGCAATATTGTAATGGGCAGCCCGTGAATTTATATTTAAATTTTGAAAATGTTATTTGACGTTTTAACATATTTATTTTTAAATCTAGGATTTATAACGAAATTAAATTATTAATTTAATAAATTAAGAAACTATTTTCTGAATCATATAGCTGACTATTTATGTGCCAAGTTTTGCTTCAGAATATTAAGATGAATTTGATGAAGCGTAATTGGTATGATTTCCAACATAATGTCTTTGGTTTACGTGTAAATTTACGAAATTGTTTGAATATCAAGGGGTGTTTAGCATCAAATTATGATATGTTTAATTATTGTATATTTTAGGGATATTTTGAAATCTGATTGTCAAGAGATAATTAGAATAATTATTTTTTTTTCCAGAGTTAGTTTTCAGAATATTTCAAAATCTGCAATTTATATAAATTTAGCATGTTTAAAATAGGAAAATAACATCATTTTCAATTATCTATTGAGGAAAAAAGAAGGCCTTGAGGCTTGAGGTGTTTTTCAGTTTTAAGAAAGGCTTTCTTGTCCGTAGAGGTGCTTTCTAGCCCATATAGCAAAGATGTTACATTGTGATGTAATGTCTTGTAAACATTTCCACTAAGTCATATTAATGAAATAAAATACATAAAATTAACAATTAAATTGATCTACCAAAATACTAAGATGATCAAAGCTCTTGATATATAGAAAAATGATATTGTTCAACTATTGTAGGAAAAAAAGATGATGTCTAACTATTCTACATTTTGGTTTTTTAATTGCAATCAATTTATATAATTGTAAGATGGCAATCTTTGATTGTTTAATGTGACATTACAATATTGGGGCTTAATATTAGGTTTTATAATATTAGGGTTTCTAGTAATTGGTTTGTAATATTGGGATTCATAATATTGTGTTTGATATTGAGTTTATAACATTGGATTTTTTAATATTGGGTTTATAATATTTTTTTATAATATTAATAGAGGAGTTTATAATATCAATCCTAAGGTTTAGGGCTTATTGTAGGGTTTATAATATTAATATGAGAGATTATAATATTAATCCTATAGTTTACAATGTTGGGTTTTTATAATCTTAGAGTTTATAATATTTGGTTTAATTTTAGGGCTTAATATTATGAATTTAGAGTGGTACAATATTAGGGTTTAATAATAGTATGGTTTAAATAATATTAATGCTAGCTTTTTTGATCCCTTGGGATTACAATATCTATCTCAAGGGTCTATTAATCCCTTGAGTTTAAAATATTAATTCCTAGGGTTTATTGATCCCTTGGGTTTTTAATATTGATGTTTTGGGTTTGTTGATACCTTAGACTTATAATATTTATCCTTTAGGTATATTTATCTGTTAGGTTTATAATATTTATCCCTTGTGTATACTAATTCCTTGGGTTTATAATATTAAACCCTCGAGTTTATTAGTCGCTTTGATTTATAATATTAATAATTTGTTGGGTTTATAATTGATCTGAATTGGATCATTATATTTTTTTCATCCATCTCAATGCATTTGGAGTGGAAAAAGTGGAGGAATGAACTCGCAGAACCATTTTTACTAGCGAGACCCACTTTGTCGAAACGGGTTCTGAAACCTTTTGGGAGCATTTTGAGGCATTAATGACGTTTTTTGGGGGTAAAAATTTTCCTCTTAAGTGCATCACCTTTGCATGTTATTCTACACATAGAAATTTTTCCAATGATGCAAGAATCGTGTCAATCGGAGTTCGTATGCAAAAGTTATGTCACTAAGAAGTTGACCTTCTTGTTTTCACATCTATATTTCGGGAGGATGTCGCGTCAACCCCCATTATTCATGGAAAAGGAGCTAGCCACATGTTTTTTATGTAAAAGACTCTAGAAGAGTCTATTTTGTAACTCTAGTTAAGAGTTGATGTAGTCAAAATTAACCACTAGTAAGCTATCGGGTTGTGTTATAACTGGGCCACTAGGAGGAAGAGACATTCCATTCTTTTGAGAGAATTTTGTTCCATAGTTGAGCAAAGATAGCCAGGAAAGATAGGAGATAGAACACACAGAGAGGATCTGTGCACTGTAGCAGCCCACAAGCCACAAACATTACTTCTTTGTACCTGCAACCATATTTCCAGACAAGGAAAGAGAGCAAAGTAGCCTCACTTCTAGCTATGTTTTCTCCTTAAAGGGTTTGTCAGAGAGCATATCTTCTGTATTATGTTTGCGTGGGCTTATTTTGTCATTCTCTACTTTTATTCTTGATTTAATTTACACGCATGCACTAACTATAGTTAATTTTATAGATCTATAAATTAAATAACACTGTAATAATGTAGAATCTCATATTTTTAATATAATATTATCAAATCTATTGTGATGAAATGTCCAGTGGAATATCTATGGCGGTTTACAGATCAATAATATTAATAAGCCTTTATGTTTATTAATCCCTTGAGTTTAAAATATTAATTCATGGGGTTTATTAATCCCTTCCGTTTTTAATACTGATCCCTTCGGTTTATAATATTTATTCTTTGGGTTTACTAATCTATTGGGCTTATAATATTAATAATCCCATGGGTTTATCAATCCCTTGGGTTTAAAATGTTAATTCTTACGGTTTATTAATCTAATGTGTTTTTAATATTGATTCCTTGTGTTTGTTGACTCTTTTTGTTTATAATAATTATCCCTTGGGTTTACTAATTGATTGAGTTTATAGTATTAAACTCTTGGGTTTATAATTTAATAATCATGTGGGTTTATTAATCCTTTGGGTTTATAATTTAATAATCCCTAGGCTTTATTAATCCTTTGTATTTTTAATATTGGTCTCATGGGTTTGTTGAGCCCTTAGGTTTATAATATTTATCCCTTGGGTTTATAATATTAATAATCCCTTGGGTTTATAATATTAATAATCTCTCATGTTTACCAATCTCTTGAGTTTAAAATATTAATTCCTAGGGTTTATTAATCCCTTTGTGCTTTTCATATTAATCCCTTGTGTTTTTCATATTGATCCCTTGCGTTTGTTGATCCTTTATATTTATAATATATATCTGTTAGGTTTATAATATGTATCCCTTGGTTTTACTAATTCCTTGGGTTTATAATATTAAACCCTTAGGTTTATAATATCAATCATTCATTTGGTTTATTAGTCCCTTGGGTTTATAATATTAATAAATGCTTGGGTTTGTAATTTAATCTTAGCATTTATAATATTAATCATAAGGTTTACATCTTATTGTAAGGTTTACAATATTAATCTAAGGGGTTATAATATTAATCTTAGGGTTTATAATGTTGGTTTTTTATAATGTTAGAGTTTATAATATTTGGTTTAATGTTAGGGCTTGATATTATGACTTTAGAATGATACAATATTAAGGTTTAATAATAGTAGGGTTTAAATACTATTACCCCTAGGATTTTTAATCCCTTGGGTTTATAATATTTATCCCCGGAGTTTAATAATCTCTTGAATTTAAAATATTAATTCCCAGGTTTAATTAATCCCTTGGGCTTTCAATATTGATTCGTTGGGTTTGTTGATACCTTAAGTTTATAATATTTATTCCTTAGGTATATTTTTCCCTTAATTTTATAATATTTCTCCCTTGGGTATACTAATTCCTTGGGTTTTTAATATTAAACCATTGGGTTTATTAATCCCTTGGATTTATAATATTAATAATCCCTTGGGTCTATTAATCCCTTGAGTTTAAAATATTAATTCCTAGGATTTTTTAATCCCTTGGGTTTTTAATACAGGTCCCTTGGGTTTATTAATCCCTTGGGTTTGTTTATCCCTTAGGTATGTTTATCCCTTAGGTTTATAATATTTATCCTTTGGGTATACTGATTCCTTGGGTTTATAACATTAAACGCTTGGGTTTATTAGTTCCTTGGATTTATAATATTAATAATTCCTTGGGTTTATAATTTAATCCTTTGGGTTTATAATATTAATAAACCCTTGGGTTTATTAATCCCTTGAGTTTAAAATATTAATTCCAAGGGTTTATTAATCCCTTTCATTTTTAATATAGATCCCTTGGGTTTGTTGATCGCTTAGGTTTATAATATTTATTCTTTGGGCTTAGTAATCTATTGGGTTTATAATATTAGTAACCCCATGAGTTTATTAATCCCTTGGGTTTAGAATGTTAAATCCCACGGTTTATTATTCTAGTGTATTTTTAATATGGATTCATTGGGTTTGTTGATCCTATCTATTTATAATATTTATCCCTTGGGTTTATAATATTAATAATTCCTTGTGTTTATAATTTAATCCATTAGGTTTGAGTTATTGTTGTTTATTATATATAATATATATATATATATATATTATATATATATATATTATATATATATATATATATAATATATATATATAATATTAGTTTAATGTTATTATGTGCTATTCGAATTCAAGCTTTGTGATCCATTATTTGATATTTAAAATATTTTCGGAAAGAAATACATTGAAGATTTTGGATGGACACTTTTCAAACAAAAGTGTGGGTCATCTTCACGGACAAGATGACCACACTTGTTGGTTCGAAACATGTCCAACAAAATCTTCATGTAATTTTTAAAAAATATTTTTAAATATCATTTATGTGTATATATTATATTATATTGAAATATATTCATAAATTATAATAAATTATTGATGCATAATATGATGATATAATAACATATTATTAATAATAACTAAATGTTATTATTATGTTATATGTAAATTATATTATAGTTTTAAATATATATTAGAAAAAATTTATGTAATAATATTAATAAACTCAATAGATTAAAATATTAATTCGTAGGGTTTATTAGTACTTGGTTTTTAATATGATGTCCTAGGGTTTGTTGATCCCTTACGTTTATAATATTTATCTCTAGGGTTTACTAATCCATTAGGTTTATAATATTAATAATCCCATGGGTTTATTAATCTTTTGGGTTTAAAATGTTAATTCTTATTTTATTAATCCTATGTGTTTTTAATATTGATTCTTTGGGTTTGTTGATCATTTATGTTTATAATATTTATCCCTTGGGTTTACTAATTCCTTGGGTTTATTAGTCCCTTGATATTATAATATTAGTAATTCTTTGTGTTTATAATTTAATACCTTGGGTTTATAATATTAATAATCTCTTGGTTTTATTAAACCCTTGAGTTTAAAATATTAATTCATAGGGTTTATTAATCCCTTTGGTTTTTAATATTGATTCCTTAGGTTTGTTGTTTCCCTAAGTTTATAATATTTATCACGTGGGATTACTAATTCCTCGTGTTTATAATATTAAACCCTTGGGTTTATTAGTCCCTTGGTTTTATAATATTAATAATCCCTTGGGTTTATTAATTTAATCCTTTGAGTTTAAAATATTAATTCCTAGGGTTTATTAATCCCTTAGCTTCTAAATATTGATCCATTGGGTTTCTTAGTCCCCTAGGTTTATAATGTTTATCCCTTCAGTTCACTAATCCATTGGGTTTATAATATTAATAACCCCATGGGTTTACTAATCCCTTGGGTTTAAAATGTTAATTCCTATGGTTTATTAATCCGATGTGTTTTTAATATTGATTCCTTGGGTTTGTCAATCCTTTATGTTTATTTTTATCCCTTGGGTCTACTAATTGATTGAGTTTATAATATCAAACTCTTAGGTTTATTAGTTGCCTGGGGTCATAATATTAATAATCACTTGTGTTTATTAATCCATTGGGTTTAATTAATTTCTAAGGTTAATTAATCCCTTATGTTTTTTATATTGATCCCCTGATTTTGGGTTTATAAATATACTCCCTTGTGTTTATTAATTCCTTGGGTTTATAAAATTGAACCCTTGGGTTTATAATATTGATAATCTGTTGTGTTTATAATTTAAGCTTTTAGGTTTGGGCTTAAAATATTAATTCCAATGGTTTACTAATCTTTTCAATCTATAATATTAGTGTGCTAGTTTTTTTTTTTTATAATATTAATAATTACCTTTTAATTTTGATTATACTATTCATTATTTAGAATAATATAATTTTTTTAAAATTTAAATGCTATAATTATAATTTCTTTTTAATAACTTTAGTTAATATACAAAGATATTAATATCTATTAATAAATATATATAAACTATTCACCATGTTAGTGAGAAATCACTATTATAATATAAACAATATATTATTATTATGTATGAATCAATATACTATTTATTATTACACAAAATTATTGATAATTATATTTATAAATATTATAATATTATTGGCCTATGTGTTGAAATATATTATATTAATTATAATTAAAAACTTATTATTATGTTATATGTAAATTATATTATAGTTTTAAATAATATATTAGCCACCAAGGCATGGTTAAATCATTGGGAGATCAAAGAGAATGTTGCATTTCAAAACTTTAATAACATTAAAAATATTGTTACTTCTAAGTTCAAAGAAAAAATGTGGTGTGAGAAAGATTTAGCAACTAAAAGAAAATTAAGATATTATAAGGAGGTCATCAACCCCACCTTAGAATATCAAAAGCATCTTTCTGTTTTAACTAGCTCAAAGAAGAAAATTAATATAGCCAAGATTAGAACGAACTATCATGAGCTCCATAGTGAAAACGGTAGTTGGGCAGTTCCTAAAACACAATGGATGGAAAGGATTTTCCATCTCAGTGAACACCATGGATGGAAAGGATCTGCCGTCTCTGTGAGAATATGAACATGGTAGTTGGGCAGTTCCTAAAACACAATGGATGGAAAGGATTTTCCATCTTAGTGAACACCATGGATGGAAAGGATCTGCCATCTCTGTGAGAATATGAACATCGACGAAGAAAATCACTTCCTCTTAGAGTGCCCTGAGATCCCAGATTCATAATCTTTGTTGCAACATTGATCTTCCTAGCCTTTTAAGAAGTCAAAATTATAGTGAGCTCGGGAGGTTTCTCTTCAAGCTTTTGGAGCATAAGAATAAAATAGTAAATCAAACTAAATAATTCGTTTCTTTAGGTTTGATAGACCAAAGTTTGGTCATGGACGTGAACTATCATCATCATCATCAATATATCAAATAATGTTTTTTTTTGTGTAAGTAAGCTTTTTGTATTAAGAAAACAAAACATATTGTACAAAAGGACTGCCCGGGCAGAGTAAAGCCCGAAGCTCTACTGAGAACACAACAACTAGACCAAAGGACCTCCTACAGAACCCCAAAGAAAACGGGCAGCCGGAAAGGATAGACTATCCACCTCGGCCTTGAGGAGTAGACAAGAAGAGAGCAGTGCTTAACAAGAAGCAAATAGACAAACCAAGAGGCAAGAGCCCGGCTAGGGATTCTACCCAACTTGGGTGGAATCCTCAGTTCGACCCTTTTTTCCTTTCTTTTTACTAACTTTGACCCATCCAAGATGATCCGACTGGGATGGTAAGACTTGCAAACTAAGCTGGGCGGATGGAGAGATCTCCTTGTCTGAATCCGATGGAGAGGTATCATGAGATCGTTTCTATGAGAGAGGTGGGGCCGTGGACTCCTCAGGACCTGATGGGGGCGGGTCCTATGCAAGCGAAGCGTCCATCCCGTCCTCATCCACTTCCTCTTCATCTGAGCTGGAACTAAAATCATCCATGGGGGGCGGGTCACAAGGTTTCCAGCTTTTGTATTCGGCTTAGGAGCGGCCTTCTTCTTTTGGGCAGGAATCGCTGGACACGATTTATGAAGGTGCCCTGTGAGATGGAAATTTCTGCAGCCGAACGCTGTGTTCTCATAATCCAGGGTCTGAGTCCAGTAGAGGTCTCCAACTTTAAGAATGATCTGATCTGGTAATCCTTTACTCATGTCTATTTCTGCGCAGATTCTGGCGAAGGTGTAGATGCCCTTTTCCCCTCTAGAGGTGTCTGTGGCTAGAAAGCGGCCTAGAGTATTACCGATTCCTTCAAACACAGCAAAGTGCCATAAATGAGCCGGGAGGTTAGGAAGTCTGACCCAGATGGGGAGTTTGGTAATGATAGCTATGGAGGGATCAAAATCTGGGAACCAAGGGGTTAAGAATAGACCCGTCGAGTCCCAAAACCAAGGGCCCTCAGTTAATGCTTTTTGATAATCCTCACTGTCAACAAAAACTACAATGAAGAAACCTTTTGAACAGAGAAGAACCTTGCAATTGTTAGTCCAGTTAGAGTGAATCCACTTGTAGAGATCTGTTGTGCGTGGCCATAGCCCATTGAACCTGCAAATAATGCCATATTCGGCAAACATTTGGAACTGCCTATCCATCGTAGGATGCATTACTTCAATGGAGGGGGTTTCCTCCAGCTTGTCCACCAAAAAAGGTTTTGGAACCTGGGCTGGTGAAGCGGAGTTCTTGGGTTTCTGAGCATGGACAGCATCTTTGTATGAAAACGCTGCTGCTGAAGATGACTGTACAGCAGCTCCCCCTCTCAAACGAAGGGTAAGAATGATGGAAGCATTTCTTTGAATGTCGTAAAATGAAAGGGGCAAGAGATCTTCAAGCTGTTTACCTTTGAAGAGGAGCCTTTGAGAAGCAGAAGGAATCCGCATCCTAAGGTCCAATTTTTGCTTGAGGTCCTGCACGAGATCTGAAGAGCTCACCCACAGAAGCAGAGTTTTGCCCGAGAGGAGCGCTATTAGGATCTGGAAAGACGTGGAGTGCTTCAGAATCTGTTGTCCTCTGTAAGACTGAGACGAGAGGACGCTGGTGCATGCACAACTTGCCAGGGGCCCAACCTGTGCCTGTTTTTTATTTCCCTGCGCTGGGCAACACGCAATCTTAGTCACTGGGTTTGGCTTCAGAGGGGGCAGGGCCTCTCTGAAGCTTGCTGGATCAATCTCTGCTGGGCCGAGCAGAGGCTAGACTACCACAGGGCGCCGCTTCTCATGACGGTTTCTTAGAGACCAACTCCGAGAGACCAACTCTCTGCGTTGCATTCCGTCAAACACTTGCGACGCATCCTCCCTACTCTGGCATTTTTCAAATGTTTTGAGAACAAGATTTCCTAGAAGCATTTTTATTTCCAGACTTCCAATCCTTGAATAACGCAAGGACGGAGACTGTTTCGAAGGAAGAAAGACAAAAAAAGTAGCCCAGCTTCCTGCCCATAAACGGTTTTGAGGATACGGAACCAAACAGGGGGTAGACACAGACATTAAAAACGAAACTGAACCCTCGAGCAGAGGGAGCTCTTGCTGCGCCGCTTTCAAGAAGCGGTTTCCATTCGTGGCAAAGAAAATAGCCCTGCGGGGTTTTTGGAATATGCCTTCACGGGTGAAGCAGAGCTGGTAAAAGACGCTAGTTCTGAGTTCTGCCCCTCCGCCGGAAGAAACCTACTCAAGGGCTGAGCTGCGCGGATCCCAAAAGAAGAGCAGGCCAGCCACGGGACCTGTGCCTGGGAGGCGAAGCGCCGAGGAGAAGAAACGAGCCCTGGCTGCGCCGTCCTGTGAAGCTCTGGAGCGTCCGAAGCCCTTAGCGGAGCACGCCATTTTTCCCCGATTCATATTCTTTTTCCTTGGCCTGTTATCAAGCTCAAGGGAAACCTTTTGTGGACTATTTTATCTTCAATACATCAAATAATGTTAATATAACAAGTATAATTATATAAATATAAAATAATATAACTATAATTATTTATATAGTTATTAATAATCAGAAATAATTATCTTCTATTAAAATACATTTAACAATTATTAATATGGTAAATATTGATTAGTAAATATAATTATGCTAGTTTATACTTTTATAGATGATTATAAAATAAGAAATACTTTAATATTATTTTAATAAATATAAACTAACGCAAACCACGGCAAATAATTTAAAAATCAAAGACTTTACCTAAACTTTAAAAACTGAAAATAATAAATAAACCTAAAGGAAACAACTGCAAATAATTTAAAAATGAAAAATGAAAGAGTTAACCTAAGCTTTAAAAACTGAAAACAATAAATAAACCTATTTGACATTGTGACAAGGACTTCACTAAAAATGATTAGGAAACTTCACTTAAAGTAATTAGAAAACCAAGGATTTGATTGATGGAATATTTGACCTTGTCACAAGGATGCTAAAAATATTTCCGAAAAAATATTTTAAGCGCTAAAGGCAGCGATATATCTTTAAATATGACTATTTCCCAAAGATAAACACCATATACAGAGATAAGGTCTTTGAGTATGACTCAAATGTAATGGACCATTTCAACGCCGACTTGGTTAATTGGTTATAGCCAGCGACAAAAAAGTCTTCGCCACAAATTTGTACACATTATATAACCACTCCCCTTGGTTCTCCAAAGCAGGAGGACGAGCTAATATCGATCTGTCTGGTACTTGACAGAGGAACTTTTTGTGTTT
>APFE030375436.1:280350-282512 GCA_000404065.3 Pinus taeda | reverse complement strand
TTTTTATTTTCTTTTTAAACTTAGTGCATAAAATTTAATTATAACTAAAATATTGAAAAAACAAAGGTAATTTAGCATAGAATATAGGAGTATAAAAGTGGGAAGAATAATATAAACTAGATTGGGCTAAAAAAGTTGGATAAAAAATAGGGTATATTATTAAAAAGATTTGTTTTTTAATAATATTATTTTGTTTTTTTATTTAATATTAAATTTGGTTATGAAGAAAATAATACGTGAAAATCATAAAAAAGACGAAGGTAAAAAAGTATTTTAAAGGGAAGAGAGAGAAAAATAAATAAATAAATAATTAGGAAATGATGATCCAATAAAGAAGTATGAGAAGGACAATTCATAGCAAAGATATGTTGTTTTAGAGAAACACTTCTATCATTCAAGGCCACAAAGAAATGAAATGGGCATGAGGCCATGGTAATAATTATGTGTATGATACCTCACAAGCCTCTCATGTGAGCTTGTAAATTGCTCAGGGGTCTCTTCCTACTAGTGCTAAAGGGTTGGAAGTAAGTGGCAATCAATTTGGTAGATGTTGATTTCGGGAATTAGCCTCAAGTCAGTCGTTAGTGAAGGCCAAACATCTCTTGGAGGAAGAAGTCTAAGCATCTTTGGCCTTTAAAAGCTAGGAATGTCACGAGATAACCAAGTTAGTCTTTGAAGAGTTAAAATAATTATCTTCTAATCTTATAATAGGGAAAGTGTGGAAATATAAAGTGACGCTCAATTTTAGGATTTAAGAAGTCAAATCACCCTTGGAGATATCATAATCATCGATTAAAAATCTATGTTAGGATGGTTCATTGATTTCAAGGTCAATGAGTTGAAGCAACGAAAATACTCTCACCAAATTAAATCAATCTCATGCTTTGCTTGCTATATAGAGGATTTGGGAGCAAGATACGGGTGTCTAAGAGTGGCCACTCTATGTGTTTCCCATCCATCTAAACTTGTATATTATTTTCAACACATGAATGATCATTGAAGCAATGAGTGGGGTTGTGCCAAACTATGCAAGAATCATATCGTGAATCACTAATCTCATGGCATGATATTCATGTAACATCGTAATAAACATTCTCTCTCTATCATGTTTTGGTCCACACTTATAGTCTCCACACCTCACACCGTACAAGAGGGTAGGTGTGACCAATGACTGAAATAAGTGAATATTCGATTGAATGCCATGAAATGCAAGATCAAAACATTGATTTGCAAGAGTGGTGAGGGTAACATATCCCTTTCTTAATCTAACCTCTATCACTAGAGTCAAGATAAAAAAATATATGGAGAAGAGGGTCCTCAAATATACACATGACAAGACCACTTATGTAAGTAAGAATCACAGTGTTTGTCCTTTTTTAGGGTGTTAACGACCATGAGTTTTTTTTCTTTCACAAAATTAACTTGAAGCTAATAAGTGTCACAACAAGAGCTAGGATGCCAGGCTGTCTCTAAAGATCATTCATCAAGTGAGACATGAGGATAACTATAAATGGGATAATAATAATGAAATGATAAGAACGCATTTGAGGTACTTAATGAATCTAATGTGATTGCATATAAATCATCAATTTAAGGTCCAAAAGTGTCGGGGGAGTCGATTGCCTTGTCTAGCTCTTATAATATAATGGATCTCATTTATCTCACTAATGCACATGATGTACTTTGCATACTATGGTCTTGTGAAGTGTCATTACATGCAATACAACCAAGGGTGCCAGACCCAAAGGTTCTTTAATCCTATGAGTTAACAAGTGCCAAGGGATCGTGTCAAATGCCTTAGAAAAATAGATGAGGAAATAATATCTCATACAATTATTTTTCTTAGACTCTTCAATGATGAAAAATAAAGTAAGAATATGCCTTTGAATCCTAACCGTAAGCAAATCCTATTGAGTGCATCTTGAATAACATGTCTGAAGGAAAAATAAAAGTCCAACTTCTTGGCATTAATTTCTTGACACTTGTGACAACCCACTACCTCATGTTTCATAATGTAGACACTTGATCTTAGAAACCATTGGCCAGAGGATAGAATAATGGCATCAATATTTGGTAGTACATTCACCCACTCTGGGTATAAAACATAGAAATGAAGCTTGATTACTCCTTGAGGGATGCCCTCAAAATATGCCTCTACGCTT
>APFE030375436.1:207850-277850 GCA_000404065.3 Pinus taeda | reverse complement strand
ATAACATTACACCATCTCTTTCATACTATGTTGAAGAGAGCCTCTGGGCGCAATTATTGCTTTACTATGTTTTTTTTTGTTACATGTTTTCTTTTTTATTTTCTTAAGAAAAAAAATATGTATCTTCATTCATAAAAGAAAAGAAAATACATTTTGTATGTACAGATGTATAAACGCGTGCATTCATCAAGGATCTTCCTAGATCCTTTTATGGTGAAATTTGTCAATACGTATGCTTTAAAGCACCCGAAAAGTGCCCAAAACCATAAGAAGGTGTAAAACAAAAAAGCAGAACAAAAATAACTAAAAATACAAGGGGCAAGATCAAGTAAGAGAGACACTTGGCTTCCCCTTCTTCCCTTTCTTTTTTTTTTGTACTTGAATCCATTCCCCGACTTTGCGATTCACTGGAACCATAGCCAAGTCACCCACAAAAATCTCTAAAGGATGCTCCTTGTTTGAATCTGAGCTTTGTTAAATGTGGACATGTTTGGTGTCCATCGAGCCATCCTCTTTATGTGTCATGTTTATCTGATGTTCAAGTGGAGTCTGAAAGAAATATGTAAGAGGAACATTGCGAATTTGTCTGTCGGCTCCTAACGAAATTGTGATGTCCCCGTACATTTTAACCTCTGATTGTCCATATTGTGTTGCTTTTCTTTCTTCCCCTTCATCGTTTGAAGGAGGGGACTTAGAAAAATGCTAACCTTTTGGCCTATTTATATGTTCCTTTTTATTTTTTTTTGTAGTCTTCTTGGTTAATGGACATGTGTTATGCAACTTCACTATTTGAAAACATACATGGCACCATAATGTCCTATGCTCATAATCTAAAACTCGTGACCACTGGAAATCCCCATGTTTCATTGTTATGTGATCTGGTAGTCCCTTAATTAGATTTATCTCCATATAGATTCTCACAAAAGTGAAGAGGTCATTCTCTGTTCTCTCTAGATCCATTTTTTAAAATTTATTCAATGTATTTCCTATGCCTTCAAGTTCTTTGTGATGCCATAATGGTAGTGGGAGGTTTGGAATCCTAACCCATATTGGCATAGTAGTGACCACCATAAAAGTGGCATCAAAACTAGGAAACCATGGGGTGATAGATAAACCAGCTCTACCCCAAAACCATGGTCCTTCATTTTGAACAAAATTCAGATCCTTTTGTGTTTTCAAATTAGATAATGAAGAACCCTTTACAACATAAAAAAAATGTCACATTCTGGTGTCTCAGAGGTGAACACCCACTGAAATGAGGTATTAGGTTTAGGCTAAAAGCCATTGAATTTGCATATAATTTCTTTTGACTAAAGAGTTGAAAACATAAAAGATACCTCTAAGTTAATAATCTCCATGGTTGGAGCTTACTCCATTTTCTCCACTATATATGGTCCTAGTGATCCGAATTGGATCATTATATTGTTTTCCATTCACCTCGATGCATTTGGAGTGGAAAAACTGAAGGAATTAGCTCATGTGACCGTTTTTACTAGTGTGACCAAGTTTGGTGAAACAAGTTTGAAACCTTCAAGGAGCATTTTGAGGCATCGAATGACATTTTTTGGGGGTAAAATTTTGACACTTTGGTGAAACACCTTATCATGCTATTCTACACACATATACCTTTCCAACAATGCAAGAAATGTGTCAATTAAAGTCTGTAAAAATTGTGCCACTTAGAAGTTGACCTTCTTGTTTTCACATCTATAGTTTAGGAGGATACCGGTTCAGCCCCCATTATTCATGGAAAAGGGGCTAGCCACATGTTTTTGATGTAAAAGACTTTAGAAGAGTCTATTTTGTAACTCTAGTTAAGAGTTGATGTAGTCAAACTTAACCACTAGCATCCTATCGAGATGTGTTATAATCAGGCCACTGGGAGGAAAAGGCATTCCATTCTTTCGAGAGAATTTTGTTCCATAGCTGAGAAAAGATAGCCAGAAGAGATATGAGATAGAGCACACAAAGAGGATCTGTGCACTACGACAGCCCACGGGCCACAGGCATGACTTGTTTGTACCAGTAGCCATATTTCCAGCCAGAGAAAAAGAGCGAAGCAACCTCACCTTCCAGCTGAGTTTTCTCTTGAAAGTGTTTCCTAGAGAGCATATATTGTGTCTTTCATGTGTGTGAGCTTATTTTTCCATTCTCTACCTTTCTGCATAATTTCCATTCGCATGCATGCATTAATTACAATAAAATCTAGATCTCTAGAATTTTAATAAAATTGTAATAGTGTAAAAATACAATAGTTTAATATAGTATTATCATATATGTTGTGACTAACTGTCCAGTGGAATATCCATGACATTTTACAGATCATATGGTGTGTATTGGCTTAGTTCTGCAGGGGAAAAAGCCTTCCCTTGTACAATGGTCTAAAAGGATACACGCGTTTAATTAGATGTCCTAATACTAGGAGCTCCTCCCGATATCCTTATATTCAATATGACAAATGAGTTATTTTTTATGATTTAGTCTTTTGTCAAGGCATAATCTTGTAGGATCTTTCCATCAAATTGCAGTCATTGCAATGATGTGGGAATACCCCCTTTCAACTCAATATACTCCTTTAGAGAGGAGACCGAATCTGTGTTTCTAATCCAATATGTGAGAGATTTCCCTAAATTTTTTAATAAAAAATTGAAATGTTCATTTTTTGGCCTCACAGTCTGACAAATGTAAACTTCCACAAGTGTAAGTACAAGAGCCCCAATACTCATGTATAAGGCTGATGTTGGGGCACATAGGTTTGTAAATGTATTCATACAGTTCAGTAAACTGAGCTAACTAATTACAACTCAAATATAACTCAATCTTATCTCCTTAATTAAGGGATAATCTCCTTAATTTAAGGAATAACTATTGCGTTAATTCAAAAAGACTTCTAACTTGAATTTTTCCAACTAATTAACTCAAGATGAATTAATTAATTATTTTTCAAAGCAGCTGGTGAGACTAATTCGAATTTTAATTCACAATTTTAATTCAAGGAAAAATTAAAATTGGAATATTCTTGTTGCCACATTTCAACACTCCCTCTTAACAAGAAATGGATTATCTGCCACCTCGATCTTGTCTCTATCAAACTCGAATTTACACTTTGACAATGCCATTTTCAAAATGTCACTGTCTTGCTCCTGTGTCGAAATATACTGTAGCAACATGATCCTCCTCGCTACAGAGTCTCTAAGATGATGATACTGGATGTCGATGTGCTTGGACCTATCATGAAATACTGGATTCTCAGAGATTTTGATACAACTCTGATTATCACAATAGATCAAAGTTGGATCCATCCTCTGATCAAACAAACCAACTAGGATCTTCCGCATCCAGATGGCCTCACATGCTGCCTAACTTGCAGCCATGTATTTAGCCTCTGTCGAGCTGAGTGCAATCGACCTTTGTTTCTTGTTGTACCAAGAAACTGCAATTGAACCAAGGTTGAAAATCCATCCTGATGTGCTCTTCCGATCTGATGGAATCCCTACCCAATATGCATTAGTGAAGCCCTGTAGCTTCACTCGCTCTATTTTTCTGTACCATAATCCATACTGAGATGTGCCTCTGAGGTATCTCAATACATGCTTTGTCGCCTTCCAAAACATCTTGGTAGGCTGAACCATCTCTTGACTGAACTGTTTCACGGCATAGCACAAATTTGGTCGTGTGTTCACTAAGTACATCAATGAACCCATAAGCTGCATGTACACAGTAGCCTCCACTACTTCTCCTGAAGTAGCATCATCCTTCCTCCAGTTGTTAGCTAGAGGAGTTTGCATGGGCTTGCACTTCTCCATGTGGAGTATTTGAAGTATCTCGTTGGCATACTTGCCTTGAGACACAAACAACTTGCCATCCTTCTACCACACTTCCATGCCAAGGAAGTTGTTGTACCTAAAGAAACCAATTTCCTGGTTGTATAGAAATTGTGCTTAAGACATTAATAATTACAAATATTGTCACTTGTTTGTCACTCATTTATATATTGTGTTCTCAAATGAAGGACCTGGGAAATTTGGTTCTTGATGCTCAATACTTAGGTGACATGATAACATCAGAATGCAATTCGATTTTTGAATATAAATGATGAATGAAGAAAGATTGAATAAGTCATAGAAAATATGTTGTTTAACACAGGATCTACTATCTGTGACACTAGGAGAAGTTATAGATAATATGCTGTTTTATACATAAACTACTATCTGTAACTTAGAAGAATTGAAGAGATGAGAACTTCAAGTATAGGAGCGCTCTTTAAGGAATTTAACTTTATTTACATAGGAAAATAAAGACCTGCAACTTCAATTACTATACTCAAAGGAAGAAACATAAGATGACACGTAAAATAGAAAAGACAAAATCATACCCAACAATGTATGGAAAACTTCTGATTCTTCATTAATCAATAGTTGTATTAGGAATTTAGTAGCTTAGTCTCCAGGTTCTCCAAAATTCAAACCCCTTCTTTCTAAATTTACCTCTTTTTATACATTACGAGACAGTTGGTGATCACCAAAACTGTCAAACTGCTTAATTATTTTCCTAACTGTCTAGAGTAAAAATTATTACAAAACATTACATAGAGGGTAAAAGACACCTCCTTCTAAATAATATAGAATAACAGGAAGTAACAGAAGTTAGATGACAAGGATAACTGCTAGCTTTTCGGCTCTGTTTCTCAACTGCAGAGTTTCTTTATAGAAGTTTTAATAATGATTAAACCATTTTAATTATTATAAATTTTGACAAAACTCCAAGTATGAACCTGGGCTTGCATATGTATCGGGCGCGTTTTGATTGGCCAAAACACAGGAAAACCTGATCAATCACCTTCCTTTGAAGTTTTAATCATCCACCGCTAATTCTGATTGTATCATTTAAACAGTGGAATTTGATATTTTACGCGAAACATTACTTTGCCACGAAAATGAAAAGATTTAACAATTTGATTCATAAACCCGTCGGGTCTGCCTTTGCTGTACGCGAGTCATCTGATCATTCGCTCAATCAATGGTCTGATCTTCCGGACCTCACGAGATTTTAAACTCGTTTGAAATAAATCCTATCAAGTCCGCATATTCAACGCTCCATTGACTCCCATAAAGACCCGATGGGAAATATATATCACCAATTTATAATCTATCAAGTCCGACTTTAGTGCTAAAACCTGATCATTTATTTGACCAATATCTGTTGGATCCCGTCTTTTTGGATGGATGGTTGTGATTAACCTAGACTTCAGTAAGCTTGAATTACATTTGATATACTGTCG
Organism: Pinus taeda; assembly: GCA_000404065.3. Taxonomy (NCBI): domain Eukaryota; kingdom Viridiplantae; phylum Streptophyta; class Pinopsida; order Pinales; family Pinaceae; genus Pinus; species Pinus taeda. Next base: position 272,569 of record APFE030375436.1, on the reverse strand, counting down.
CGTCCGATAAGTTGTCGCGTGATTGCTGTTGGATCAGTGGGTTGTCAATCAACGACCCAGATCTTCTCGCAAATATACCTTTGCATCGGATTTCAGAAACAAAACCATTCTAGCTGACTTGTGCGATTACCGTACGATCTGTGGCTTGACGATCAACGACCCAGATCTTCTTGTTGGTACACCATCGCATTGGATTTCCAAATACAACTTGTTCAAGTTAACTTGTGAAAAATCAAACAAAATACTTTATTTCTTTTAAGCTTTGCGAGGGTAAAGAATATAAGGGAGCTTCATTGAGATTGAACCTCTGCAGTGATTTTAGGCCACACATTGTGGTCAACCATGCTCATGTCACGGTCAACTGCGGGGGTTGAGCCTTACTTATCCTTCGTGCTTATTGTTTCCCCACGGCGCACTTCATCGTACTCATCAAGCTATCGCTTGATCACGCCTCTTAAACCTGCATGGCCTTTAAACAAAGGTTTGATTTTTCATTTCTTTTGATTTTTCTTTCATTTCGTGATAAAACTGAAAATAAGGCTTAAATCACAATATAAGCTACAACATCTGGCTCCACCTGGGGATAGTGGTTTTTCCATAGCAACACTAACAACCACAAATCAGTGCCTTCACCTCAGGCATGGAGTCACATATTGCTTAATCAATTTAAATATTATGGCATTTGCACACTGATTTCACTCAAATATCTACCATATTTAGATGCTTATGCTTTGATAGCAAGGTGCTAAGAATCGCAGATCAATAGCCTTAATTGGGCATGGAGTCCAATACTCTGAAAACCTTGAAATTTGAAAATCTGAAACCTGACATTCTTGAAATCTGAAACCTCTACAAACCGGTTTCCAACTAGGATAATCACCCTTATTTATCCGCTAAAATTAAACTAAAGAACTGCAACTGGAAACCAAATACTCAACACCTAAGCTTATTTATGTACAAGTTCCTACCTATGTGCATGATTTATCTTCATTAGTTGAAGTCAATCTTCCAATGGTACTAGGTTAGCATTTGAGTCCCTGATCTAGAACCATTCTGCCAATGAATTTTGAAAATACAACTCATCATGAATAAAAAATAAACTATGCATAAGGGCAGCCCACAACAAAAATCAGGAATATATCCACAAGATGGTATGTGTAGGTTGTTAATAAATTTCTCCATGTAATTTGCCACAAGATCTTCAAAAATATAAGAAAAAAAAGGTCCTGATTAACTCCAAAAAAGAAAATCTCTATGTATGAAGGTTCTTGCTTGAATAGACCTTCTATTCGGATGATATGCTCAATAGAACAATCAACAACATCTTTAAGAAAATGATCTATGTCACTTTTATGTCTCCACTTTTCATCTCTGAGCTTTGATTGAAAATAATTTGTAATTGTGACCTCAGGAAGAAAAGGAAAATTCTCCACATCATTATATGACATATGGCCAACTTCAAATAGATTGTTGACCTCTGATCCATGGGCATCATTGTGTTCTTCAATGCAATGATATACACTCTCTTTATCATATTTCTTTTTACATAAGATAGCCTCTTTCGCTATGATAAATGGCTCAATATATCGTTGTCCAACATTTCCCACTTGTTGCTTTCCTTCTCTATGTTCAACACACAATTGATGAACTTGAAGACCTTCTTCCTGTTCCTCATTTATTTCTCCCTCTTCTTGACTACTGGGCAAAGATTCTTGATGCATGCTTGAACTTTTCTCCATTTGAATACTATCTTGATTTTCTTGGAACAGAGTAAACCAATTCTCTACTTGTGAGGTTATTGAAGAAAATTCATTTATAAACTTTTCCACATAACTTTGAGAAAATAATAGTTATTTGCTTCTAGAGATTTTCTCATAATTAATCTGGCTATAACCTCTCTGAATGCTTGATATATTATCGACATGATCATTAGTTTCTTCAGTGGTATTACCATGAGCTTTTAAAATTTCTTTAGAATCATAATATTCACAACAACCTTCAAAAAGAAACTTGTGTGCATAAGAAGTTCAACAAAAAGAATTTAATATTGAATGGAAATCTTTCAAAGATGAAATTCTTGAATGAGGCAGGGACTTGTACTAAACCCTAGCTTCTTAGTCCAAACAAACCATAAACAACTTCATCTTCATATCTTCATGAATGATGCTCTGCTGGTCCATGCATTCATGAAACTCTTGGAGGTGCTGAACTGGATCTTCATATTCATTTTCACTGAATCTTGGAAGATACTCATTCCACTCATGAAATGTAGGCATATGATGAGGATAGCCAGTGATCTCAGTAAAATCTATTGGGCCAAATTTATTGACTAATATTGTAGGGATAACCATTAAATCCCAGAAAAGAAAACTTCAAAGTGAAGATCACAGGTATGAATCTACAACCAACTGCTGAAACTTGTCACCCTCAAGAATAAGCTTCTAACTTAATAAACCTTAGGGAAAAGTGTTCAATTGTTTTGCAGGTTTTGGTTCTTGTTCTTGTGGAGTTGCCTTTTATTTCTTTTATTCAAAACAACCAAATATTTCCTCCTCACTGAACAACTAAAGGAAAATATTAAAAACCCAGGGAAAAGTGCTTTTGTCTTCTCTCCCCGAAAATGACGCCAATTAATGTTGTACCTTAAGAAACCAATTTCCTGGCTATATAGAAATTGTGCTTAAGACATTAATAATTACAAAGAACGTCACTTGTTTGTCACTCAATTATATATTGCATTCTCAAATGAAGGACCTAGGAAATTTGGTTCTTGATCCTCAATACTTAGGTGACATGATAACATCATAATGCCATTTGATTGTTGAATATAAATGATGAATGAAGAAATATTGAATAAGTCATAAACAATATGCTGTTTAACACATGATCTACTATCTGTGACACTAGGAGAAGTTATAGATAATATGTTGTTTTATACAAAAACTACTATCTGTAACTTTGAACAATTGCAGAGATGGGAACTTCAAGTATAAGAGCGCTATTTAAGGAATTTAACTTTATTTACATAGGAAAATAAAGACCTGCAACTTCAATTACTATACTCAAAGGAAGAAAACATAAGATGACACATAACAGAGAAAAGACAAAATCATACCCAACAACGTACGGAAAACTTCTGATTCTTCATTAATCAACAACTGTATAAGGAATTCAATAGCTTAGTCTTCAAGTTCTCCAAAATTCGAACCCCTTCTTTCTAAATTTACCTCTTTTTATACATTACAAGATAGTTGGTGATCACCAAAAATGTCAAACTGCTTAATTATTTTCCTAACTTTTTAGAGTAAAAATTATTACAAAACATTACATAGAGGGTAAAAGACACCTCCTTCTAAAGAATATAGAATAACAGGAAGTAACGAAAGTTAGACAACAATGATAACTGCTAGCTTTTCAGCTCTGTTGTTTAGCTGTTGATTTTCTCTGTAGAAGCTTTAATAATGATTAAACCATTTTAATTATTATAAACTTTGACAAAAATCCGTGCATGAACCTAGGCTTGCGTATGTATTAGGCGTGTTTTTATTAGCCAAAACACAAGAAAACTTGACCAATCACCTTCCTTTGAAGTTTTAATCATCCACTCCTAATTCTAATTGTCTCATTTAAACATCAGAATTGGCTACTTTATGCGAAACATTAGTTTGCCACGAAACTGAAAAGATTTAACAATTTGATTCATAAACCCATCAGGTCTACCTTTGCTGTACGTGAGCCATCCGATCATTCGCTCAATCAATGGTTTGATCTTCCGAACCTCACAATATTTTAAAATCGTTTGAAATAAATCCTATTGAGTCCACCTGTTCAACACTCCGTTGACTCTCATACGGACCCGATGGGAAATAAATATCACCAATTTATAATCTATCGGGTCCAACTTTAGCACTAAAACCTGATTATTTGTTCGCCCGATATCCATTGGATCCTGTCTTTTTGGATGGATGGCTGTGATTAACTTGGAATTCAGCAAGCTTGGATTACATTTGATATACTATCGCGTCTGATAAGTTATTGACCAATTGCCATTGGATTAGTGGGTCGTCGATCAATGACCTAGATCTTCTCACAAATATACCTTCGCATCGGATTTCTGAAACAAAACCATTCTAGCTAACTTGTGCGATTACCGTTGGATCTGTGGCTTGTCGATTGATGGCCCAGGTATTCTCGCAGGTACACCCTCGCATCAAATTTTCGAAACACAACCTGTTCAAGTTAACTTGTGCAAAATCAAACAAAATACTTTATTTCTTTTAAACTTTGCGGGGGTAAAGAATATAAGGGAGCTTCATTGTGGTTGAAACCCACAATGATTTTAGGCCACACATTGTGGTCAACCATGCTCACACCGTAGTCAATTATGGGGGTTGAGCCTTAATCATCCTTCGTGCTTATTGTTTCCTCGCATCACACCTCATCGTACTAATCAAGCTATCACTTGATCACGCCTCTTAAACTTGCATGGCCTTTAAACAAAGGTTTGATTTTTCATTTCCTTTGATTTTTCTTTCAGTTCATGATAAAACTGAAAATAAGGCTTAAATCACAATATAAGCTACAACATCTAGCTCCACCCGGGGATAGTGCTTTCGCCACAGAAGCACTAAGAATCGTAGATCAGTGCCTTCACCTCGGGCATGGATTCATATATTGCTTAATCAATTTAAATATTATGGCATTTGCACACTGATTTCACTCAGATATCTATAATAATTGGATGCTTGTGCTTTGATAGTAAGGTGTTGAGAATCGTAGATTAGTAGCCTTAATTGGGCATGGAGTCTAGAACTCTGAAAACCTTGAAATTTGAAAAACTGAAACCTGACATTCTTGAAATCTGAAAACTCTGCAAACTGGTTTCCAACTGGGACAGTCACCCTTATTTATTTGCTAAAATTAAACTAAAGAAATGCAACTGGAAACCAAATACTCAACACCTGAGCTTATTTATGTATAGGTTCCTACCTATGTGCATGACTGATCTTCATCAGGTGAAGTCAATCTTCTAATGGTACCAGGTTAGCATTTGAGTGCCTAATCTAGAACCATTCTTCCAATGAATTTTGAAAATACAATTCATCTTGAACAAAAAATAAACTATGCATAAGGGCAGCTCACAACAAAAATCAAGAATATATCCACAAGATGGTATGTGTAGGCCGTTAATAAATTTCTCCATGTAATCTACCACAGGATCTTCAAAAGTATAAGAAATTTTTTTGTCTTGATTAGCTCCAAAAAAGAAAGTCTCTATGTATGAAGGTTCTTGCTCGAATAGACCCTCTATTTGGATGATATGCTCAATAGAACAATCAACAACATCTTTAAGAAAATGATCTATGTCACTTTTATGTCTCCACTTTTCATCTCTAAGCTTTGATTGAAAACAATTTGTAATTGTAACCTCAGGAAGAAAAAGGAAAATTTTCACATCACTATATGACATATGGCCAACTTCAAATAGATTTTTTACCTATGATCCATGGGCATCATTGTGTTCTTCAATGCTATGATATACACTCTCTTTATCAACTTTCTTTTTACACAAGATATCCTCTTTTTCTATGATAAATGGCTCAATATATTGTTGTCCAAAATTTCTCACTTGCTCGTTTCCTTCTCTATGTTCAACACCCAACTGATGAACTTGAAGACCTTCTTCCTGTTCCTCATTTATTTCTCCCTCTTCTTGACTACTGGGTAGAAATTCTTGACGCATGTTTGAACTTTTCTCCATTTGAATACTCTCTTGATTTTCTTGGAACAGAGTCAACAAATTCTATGCTTGTGAGGTTATTGAAGAAAAGTCATTTATAAACTTTTCTGCATCAATTTTAGAAAATGATAGTTCTTTGCTTCTAGAGACTTGATCATAATTAATTTGGCTATAACCTCTCTAAATGCTTGATATATTATCAACATGATCATTAGTTTCTTCAACAAGATTATCATGGGCTTTTAAAATTTCTTTAGAATCATAATATTCACAACAACCTTCAAAAAGAAACTTGTGTGCATAAGAAGTTCTACAAAAAGAATTGAATATTGAATGGAAATATTTCAAAGATGAAATGCTTGAATGAGGCAGGGACTTGTACCAAACCCTAACTTCTTGGTCCAAAGAAAACATAAACAATTTCATCTTCACATCTTCATGAATGATGGTCTGCTACTCCATGCATTCATGAAACTCTTGGAGGTGTTGAACTAGATCTTCATATTGATTTCCACTGAATCTTGGACGATACTCATTCCACTCATGAAATGTAGGCATATGATGAGGATAGCCAGTGATCCCAGTAAAATCTAGTGGGCCAAATTTATTGACTAAGAATTCAGGGATAAGCATTAAATCCCAGAAAATAAAACTTCAAAGTGAAGATCACAGGGATGAATGTACAACCAACTGCTGAAACTTGTCACTCTCAAGAATTAGCTTCTAACTTAATAAACCCTAGGGAAAAGTGTTTTTATTCAATTGTTTTGCAGGTTGTGGTTCTTGTTATTGTGGAGTCGCCTTTTATTGCTTTTATTCAAAACAACCAAATATTTCCTCCTCACTGAACAACCGGAGGAAAATATTGAAAACCCAGGGAAGAGTGTTCTTGTCTTCTCTCCCCAGGAACGACGACAATTAATGTTGTACCTTAAGAAACCAATTTCCTAGCTGTATAGAAATTGTAATTAATACATTAATAATTACAAAGATTGTCACTTGTTTGTCACTTAAATACATATTGCGTTCTCAAATGAAGGACTTGGGAAATTTGATTCTTGATGCTCAATACTTAGGTGACATGATAACATCAGAATGCCATTGATTGTTGAATATAAGAAAGATTGAATAAGTCATAGACAATATGCTATTTAACACAGGATATACTATCTGTGACACTAGGAGAAGTTATAGATAATATTTTTTTTTTTTATACAGAAACTACTATCTGTAACTTAGAAGAATTGCAGAGATGGGAACTTCAAGTATAGGAGCACTCCTAAGGAATTTAACTTTATTTACATAGGCAAATAAAGACTTGCAACTTCAATTACTATACTCAAAGGAAGAAAACATAAGATGACACATATCAGAGAAAAGACAAAATCACACCCAACAATGAATGGAAAACTTCTAATTCTTCATTAATCAATAGTTGTATCAGGAATTTAGTAGCTTAGTCTCTAGATTCTCCAAAATTCGAACCCCTTCTTTCTAAATTTACCTCTTTTTATACATTACGAGACAGTTGGTGATCACCAAAACTATCAAACTGCTTAATTATTTTCCTATTTGTCTAGAGTAAAAATTATTAAGAAACATTACACAGATGGTAAAAGGCAACTCCTTCTAAAGAATATAGAATAACAAGAAGTAACAGAAGTTAGAAAACATTGCTAGCTTTTCGGATCTGTTGTTCATCTACTGAGTTTCTTTGTAGAAGCTTTAATAATGATTAAGCCATTTTAATTATTATAAACTTTGAAAAAACTCCGTGCGCGAACCTGGGCTTGCGTATGTATCGGGCGTGTTTTGATTGGCCAAAATACAAGAAAGCCCGACTAATCACCTTCCTTTGAAGTTTTAATCATCCCGCTAATTCTAATTGTCTCATTTAAACAGTGGAATTCGCTATTTTACGTGAAACATTAGTTTGCGACGAAACTGAAAATATTTAACAATTTGATTCATAAACCCGTCAGGTTCGCCTTTGCTGTATGTGAGCCATTCGATAATTCGCTTAATCAACGCTTGATCTTCCAGACCTCACGAGATTTTAAACTCATTTGAAATAAATCCTATCTAGTCTACCTATTCAACGCTCTGCTGACTCCCATATGTACCCAATGGGAAATATATATCACCAATGTATAGTCTATCGGGTCCGACTTTAGTGCAAAAACCCAATCATTTCTTCGCCCTATATCCGTTGGATCCTGTCTTTTTTGATGGATGACTGTGATTAACCTGGACTTCCGCAAGCTTGAATTACATTTGATATAATTTCGCGTCCAATAAGTTGTCGCCCGATAGCCATTGGATCAGTGGCTTGTCGATCAACGACCCAGATCTTCTTGCAAATATACCTTCGCATCAGATTTCTGAGACAAAACCATTTTAGCTAACTTGTGTGATTACCATTGGATCTGTGGCTTGTTAAACAATGGCCCAAATCTTCTCGCAGGTACACCATTGCATCGCATTTCCGAAACACAACCCGTTCAAGTTAACTTGTGCGAAATCAAACAAAATACTTTATTTCTTTTAAACTTTGTGGGGGTAAAGAATATAAGGGAGCTTCATTGAGGTTGGAACCCCATAGTGATTTTAGGCCACATATTGTGGTCAACCATGCTCATGTCACGGTCAACTGCGGGGATTGAGCCTTAATTATCCTTCATGCTTATTGTTTCCCTGCAACACACCTCATCGTACTCATCAAGCTATTGCATGGCCTTTAAACAGAGGTTTGATTTTTTTTTTCATTTCATGATAAAACTGAAAATAAGGCTTAAATCACAATATAAGCTACAACAGAAGTAATGCATCAGACCCATGTCTTTCATCTCGAATTCTCTTGCAAGGTCTTCCTTGTGAGACATGATCAATTGATCACCACCTGTCTATATGAGATCATCAACATAAAGTACAATTATCAACGACTTACCTTTCACCATGATGTGGTATAGGTTTGCATTCGCTTCACTCTTTGTGAATCCCAACTCGGTGAAGTAGTTGTCTATCCTAGTGTACCAAGCATGAGGTGCTTACTTACAAAGCTCTCTTGAGGCGAAACACATGCGACTCACGATTGAAGGTCTCAAAACCTTTCGGCTACTCTATGTACACCTCTTCCTCAATCTTGCCATTAAGGAATGCAGTCTTCACATCCATTTGATGGATCTTCCAACCCATCTATGCTAATAGTGCCAACATCGATTTGCTAGATGAGTACCTTGCCACAGGAGCAAAAGTCTCATCATAGTCAATCCCCTTGACTTGTGAAAATCCGCAGGAAACAAATCTTGCCTTATGCTTCTCCACACTACCATTAGCAGTTTGCTTTACCTTGTAAAGCCAACGGGAACTCACAACTGACTTGTTCTCCGGTCTCGGAACCATGTCCCAAACACTGTTATGAACTATGGAGTCATATTCTCCACCATAGCATCAACCCATATCGGCTGCTGCACTGATTCCTCAAAGGAAGACGGATCGGTCTCAACACATTCCCAAACAAGGGCCATGTATCTAGTGTACCTCTTAGGTGACCTCCTCTGTCTGCGCTGAGAAGATGGTTCTCCCACATTCTCTCTCGCATCTGTCAACAATCTGTCAGCTTCTCTTATGCGCTTCTGTCCATCTCTGGAAGACTTTTCTTGAGTGGATGTCTCCACTTCTGGAATCTCTACATGCAGCTGCTCCACATCAATCTGAGGCTCCTCCTCCTTCAGAACCAACAGTTCCTACATAGCTTGTAGTGGGAGCTCCCTCTCAGGGGAAACTCGCATGGCCTTCTGCTCATCAAACTTGAGATCTCTACGAACCACTGTCCTTCGATTGGTAGGAAAGTACACTCAATAGTTGTGAGATCTATCAGTGTTACCCACAAGTATCCCCAACTCTGCTGTTAGCTCAAGCTTCTTCCATGCATCCTTTGTCACATGGAAGTATACCAATGAGGCAAAGATCCTGAATTGACCCACATCTGGTCTCTTATTGGAAAAAGCTTCCTTTGGTGTCTTCATCCCAAGTATGCGATGCAGGCTTCTATTCTACAAATAGACCACTGTGTTGTATGCCTCAGCCCACAAGTGAAGTGGTAGGCCTTGGTCATGCAACATCGCCCGTGCTGCCCCTACAATAGTTCTGTTCTTCCTCTCGGCCACCCCATTCTGCTGTGGGTTATGAGGTTCCGCCAACTCTCGTTTAATTCCTTCCGCTGCATAGAAGTCCTTAAACTCTTGAGAGACATATTCTCCACCATTATTGCTTCTCAAGGCCTTGATCTTCTTCCTTGATTCTTTCTCGACCAAAGATTTAAACTCACAAAACTTTGTGAAGGTTTGGTCCCTCTTCTGCATGAAATAAATCCAACATTTACGAGAAAAATCATTAATGAAAACCACATAATACCTTTGGTTTGCTGTGGATTCTGTCGAGAATGGTCTATACAAATCAATATGAACTCACTCTAAGATAGCCGCTGCTTGACTATCTCAATAATGAAAGGAATACTTTGTGTACTTTCCCAAGGTACAACCTTTGCATGTGTCAACTTTCTCAAGTTTACCTTTGGGAAGTCCTGTAGATATTTGTTGCATTATCTTCAAAGCCCCATGATGCAAATGGCCCAACTTCCTGTGACACAACTCGCCAATATCTTGGGTTTGCACCAATTCTGCTTTCATACTCAATGCTGCACAATCATCTACCTCTAGTTTATAGAGATTCTTCACCAGAATCCCAATCCTCTTGGTCTAACCTATGGCTGTGTGTCTTAGGAACGCCTTTCCTTCACTGAAGACAACATCGTAGCCTTTGTCCTCCAACATCGTGACAGATACCAAGTTCTTCTTCAGTCCAGGCACATACTTCACATCTGTCAAGGTGAGAGGAGCTCCATGCTCCCTCTGAAAAGCAACCATGTCCACTCCTCAAACATTGTACTTTTCTTTGTCACCCATATCTATGCGCATCTTGAGGCCTTTCTCCTCCAAGATACTGAATAAAATTTTATTGCCAGTCATGTGGAATGAGGCTCCACTATCAAGATACCAAACACAACCCACCATCTATGACACCATGCATGCGATGAGGGTAAACTCCATTTCAAACTGAGAGGCTAATGCCTCACCTTTCGATCCTTTTGTGGATCCCTTCTTGGACTTCTTCGACGGGAAATTAATCACATAATGTCCCATCTCATGACAATCAAAGCATCTCACTTTAGACTTGTCACCCTTCTTCCCTCCATGAGAAGAATTTGATTTGGAATGGGAAGCCTTTCCTTGCCTTACTTGCTAAGGCCAGATTTTCTTCATCATCATTCTTTGATGAAGAACCATCTCGTGTGCACCTCCTGATCTCCTCCTGCATAAGATCAAACCACATTCATTCCCAATATTACAGTTTCTCCCTTCCATTCACAGAGTCCTCGTAGCTATTCCAACTCTTTGGAAGGCCGAGGAGAGCGAGGCTCACCATATCATTATCAGCAGTAGTTATTCCCACACTGCTAAGCTCATCTCTGTAGGTTGTGAGCTTGTTCAGATATGTGGAAATAATATCACCCTTCTCCATCTTGATTTTTAGAAGCCTATCCTTGAGCGCCAATTTCCTCTAGTCACTACTTTTCTGGTAGAGGTCCTTCAATGTCTTCCACATTGAAAATAGAGTATCCTTCCCATGAAGACTCAAGACAATATGGTCTCGAACTCCCTCAAGGACGATCCTTCTCGCCTTCGCTACACACTTCTTCCACTCAGCCAACTCTTGTGCATTAGATGCAGCTGGTTTTGGGATTTCTTGATCAATGAAATCCTTCAAGCCATTGTCTTTTAATACAACTACATTCTAACTTTCCATGTTATGTAATTTGAGTTGCCTTCCAAGGCATACTTGAGTCTCACACCATAGAACGCCATTGACCAACCTGAAGTATGATATGAATTCGATTTGCACTTACAATGCCAAACATCAAAATTTGAATTGTCTTCTCAGTATACTATTCACAGCTCTGATAACCTTTGCTCCGATACCATGTAAAAATTTTGTATACAAATCCAGGTCTGTAGATTTGTTGCAGGTTAACCCGATAATGCAATATAACCAAAGAAAAATACTATAACCTACTTCTACTATCAATTTGCAGAAGATTAAATATTGAGCAAGATCAATCTGAACACATAATATAACCAAAAGAATAATCAAGGCACAGGAAACACATAAAATACTCAGGGGAAAGCCTCAGCTAAAAACCCCACTATCTGTATTATCATACAAGGTGGAAATATATCATAATTACACAAAGCCTTAGCTCTAACAGCTAGCCAACTCTCAGTATAATCCTCACAGATGCTCACAGACAAAATTGAATTCTCATAAGCCTTCCTCTATGCCCTCCAAGCTCCTATTTCCTTGCACAGTTTCTCCTGGGTGATCATCCTATTGCCAAGTGTAACACTGATCTCACACACTGCTCTAACATAATGTCAGAACTGTGCAATCCTCAAGGAATGATTCCTTCTGCATGCATGAGTTTTCCTTATAGGAAAACACATGCCACTGATAGTACACTATCCTTGACTTTAGTTTAACTGGGTCTTTCTCATAATAGACATGCATGAGTTACTGATGAGGGAATCTTCGGTTATCTGGAGTACACTAGTTAAGTGCATGCATGCATCAACTGACTAATAACTCAAAATTAGTTCGTCAAACTATTTGGAACTAATTTAACTGAACTTAACTCAGTAAATTGAGCTAACTAATTACAACTCAAATATAACTCAATCTTATCTCCTTAATTAAGGGATAATCTCCTTAATTTAAGGGATAACTATTGCATGACTTCAGAAAGACTTCTAACTTGAATTTCTCCAACTAATTAATTCAAGATGAATTACTTAATTATTTTTTAAGAAGCTGGTGAGACTAAATTCGAATTTTAATTCAAAATTTTAATTCAAGGACAAATTAACATTGGAATATTCTTGTTGCCACATTTCAACACTCTAGGGCTATTTCTTTATGTTAAAAGGGCATTATTTTGGCCACTTGTAATATATTTGACAAGGATATTGGTCATCTACCGGCCTTTGTGGACCCGACGCTAGTAATTAATTGGATGAATGTACATGTTAAGATTCAAAATACTTCCTTATCTCCCTTAGCTGCTCAACTAAAAGAGCTCTTTAAGCAATTCCAAATGATCATAATCTCTCATGAGTTCATAGAACTTAATAGGACAACATATAATCTCACAAAGGAAGGACTTCATTTGTAGGAAAACTAAGTTCTAGAGAAGGAATACCTTGGTGGTCATTTAGTGACCTCGAGGCAGCTAGTCTAAAGTCCTTTCTAATTGATATCTTCTTGTTGAACTTATATGTAGTATGTAACTTTTATGGAATTTTTACTTTGTGGTAGAGTTGTTGTTATTAGACTAGTCATATGCTTTATACAAGGTTATGCAGTGAACTGGATTTAAGTCATGGACAATGGAAATGATCTCCCTTTAGCAGAAGAGTCATATTTTTTTCAAGAGCATATGAATAAGTAAACTAAAATCAAGTAGACAGATAGTGATGAAACACTATATTTTGACTATGTAGTGTGCACTTGAAGATTGTATTTCTGGCTCTTCTAAAAAAAAAAACCATGGGAAAAAAAGTCATAGAAGAAACTTTGGACATCCCTTAAAAATCATTGCATTCCTTCCACTATTTGAATAATTTCATAAATAAATCTTGTAACAAATAAATCATCAAACAACATGCTCTTCCACTATCGAATTTAGGAATTGAACTGCATGAATTCAATTAGCTCTTCAATTGTTGTTATCATCTACACAACTTTTCTCCTCCTTCCTGACGATTCAAAAAGTAAATAAATGCCACTTTTTCTTCTTCAAGTTGTTGTTAGACAACCATTTCACACATATCTGTTCACTGTGTAACACTGCATTTGTCTAGTTTTAACATTTTTAAAGTTTCAAACAACAAAGAAGAAATTCTAAATAGACAACCAAATCTTCTTTTAAATTCCAAGTTTCTGGATGGAAGACATTCAATCAAAGTTTAGAAGATAAACATAGTCTTCACAATGTAGGATGGTGAGGAATTTGTGTGACTTGTTAAGGCTTGAAATAAAAATATGATGGAGGATGCCCTCTTAAGTTGTAGTGTCACTTGGGATTTCTCAGATTTGATCATAATTGAGTACTCATTGTTTTTTTGTCCAATTTGGGGAAAAGGAGGGGCTCTTGGTGACAATGGGATAATTAGGCTTCACATAATGGAAATACGTTATACTTTTCAACATACAAGCCATTCATTCTAGTGGAGGAGATATAGACAAACCTTTAATAACAACCCGTCCAAGATCCATTTAGAGGAAAATCTATTTTCAAAGCTTAAATAGATTTCTAGATTCAAACAAGATTAGTCATTTTTTAGAACAAGTATTGATTCGCAAGACATTGGAGCCAAGTTGACATGTTAACTATTTATTCTTCTATTGGACAAGGAAGCATTTATGCAGAGTCCTCGGCCCTTTGATCCAATATTTTATGTAAATCTCTTGATTAGAAATGTAATAAGAGATGCACCTTATATTAAGAAAATGGGCAAAAAAGAGGTCCATTTAATAGTTGTCTCTAAAGAACTCTCAGTAGAATCCTGAACAATTTGAAATGGCAGAGGTTAATTCCATGGTTATTTTATCCTTTAGAAAATTTTCTAATTTCCATACTTGAAGAATGTATTTGTGCCTTGAGACAAGCTCACAAATTCTTTTGATATTGGTTGAGGCAAAGAAAATGTGTAGAGTTACACTCACATAGATTTATGGACAGAAAGTATGTGAAGCTTATTGTCCTAGACTCCACACAAATAATGGACAAAAGGTGAAAAACCCAAGTCGAAAGGTATGTGTATCTTGTGCTATGTAGAGTAGCTGCTAAATCCACACTCTACAACAAAGGCTTTGTGGTGGAAGTGACACAAAGGTTTGCACGAAAAAACTTTGGATTAAAAGGAGTCAAGCTTGATGCTACATGCCCACTATTACCCCACTTTCTATATGAGTTACATGAGATACAAAGTAAATTTTATTGTTATTCAAAATTAATAAAAAAATGTTACTATGTCTTCCCTGATAGAAAAAAAATATCTTCCACAAAATATTTTTTACACAAACCAGATTTAAAATGAAGCTTTTCCCTTAACGCGCATGAATGCATACAAAAATGACATTGATAGGCCCTTTGACTAGTTGAAGAGTACCGAAGCCTCAGGTTCATTCTAAATTTTCCCTTCTCATTACAATACACCAACCTCAACTACCTAACTGAGATAGTTGAACCCGTGACTGTATGAGTCAAAGGACTTGTAAGAGAGATATCATATTCCTTCTACTTACTTGATTTTGTGGGTGTTCGAAAACCCAACACATGCGTCATCTTTGATGTTGAGGACATAGAGAAAACTCGCTTTCTTTTTTAGGCTTATTTTCAATCGAACTTGAGTTCTAGGTGCGTCAAGTGTCAGAGAGTGCCAAAGCATGTCAAGGAATGTAGTGGATCCTAACACATGCCACATAGTGCCAAGGGATTTTTATACATGGTAGGTTTTATGGCATGTCAAGATGTAAACAATGTTTCTTAATTGTTTTACAACCACAGTTGGATGTGATCCTTGTCTTCGTAACTTGTTAAGTTGTATGATTTGAGATTTGACATGAGAACCCTAAGATGCATTATATTTCTGGCTCTTCTAAAAGAAAAGGCATTTTCTCAATGGGAAAAAAAATCATAGAAGAAACTTTGGACATTCCTTACAAATCATTGCATTCCTTCCACTATTTGAATAATTTCATAAATAAATCTTGTAACAAATAACTCATCAAACAACATGAACTACCACTATCGAATTCAAGAATTGAACTGCATGAATTCAATTATCTCTTTAGTTGTCGTTATCATCTACACAATTGTTCTCCTCCTTCCTGACAATTCGAAAAATAAATAAATGCCACTTTTTCTTATTCAAGTTGTTGTTAAACAACCATTTCACACATATTTGTTCACTGTGTAACACTGCATTTGTCTAGTTTTAACATTGTTAAAGTTTCAAACAACAATGAAGAAAGTCTAAATAGGCAACTAGAGCTTCCTTTAAATTCAAAGTTTTTAGATGGAAGACATCGAATCAAAGTTTAGAAGATAAAGATAGTCTTCACAATGTAGGATGGTCAGGAATTTGTGTGACTTGTTAAGACTTGAAAGCACACGTTGATGGAGGATGCCCTCTTAAGTTGTAGTGTCACTCGAGATTTCTCAGATTGGATCATAATTGAGTACTCATTGTTTTTTTGGGTCCAATTTTGGGGAAGGGAAGAGCTCTTGGTGACAATGGGATTATTAGGCTTCATAGAAGGGAACTATATTATATTTTTCAACATACAAGCCATTCATTCTAGTTTAGGTGATATAGACATGCCTTTAATAAGAACCCATCCGAGATCCATTTGGAGGCAAATCTATTTTCAAAGCTTAAATATATTTCTAGATTCAAACAAGAGTAGTCGTTTTCTAGAATAGTTATTAATTCCCAAGGCATTGGAGCCAAGTTGGCATGTTAACCATTTATTCTTCTATTGGATAAAGAAGCATTTAGGCAAAGTCCTTGGCCCCTTGATCCAATATTTTATGTAAATCTCTTCATTAGAAATGTAATAAGAGACGCACCTTCTATTAAGAAAATGGGCCCATTTAATAGTTGCCTCTAAAAAGCTCTCAATAGAATCCTAAACGATTTGAAATGGCATAGTTTAATTCCATGGTTATTTTCTCCTTTAGAAACTTTTCTAATTTCCATGCTTGAAGCATGTATTTGTGCCTTGAGAGAAGCTCACAAATGCTTTTGATATTGGTTGAGACAAATAAAATGTGTAGAGTTACACTCACATAGATTTATGGATAGAAAGTATGTGAAGCTTATTGTCCTAGACTTGACACAAATAATGGACAAAAGGTGAAAAACCAAGTCAAAAGGTATATGCAGATTGTGCCATACAAAGGTAGGTGCTAACTCCACACTCTACAATGAAGGCTTTGTGGTGCAAGTGACACAAAGTTTTGCATGCAAAACTTTGGATTAAAAGTAGTCGAGCTTGACCCCACTTTCTATATGAGTTACATGAGATACAGAGTAAATATTATTGTTATTCAAAATTAATAAAAAATGTAACTACGTCTTCCCTAAAAGAAAACAAATATATTCCATAAAATATTTTTTCCATAAACCTGAATTAAAATGAAGCTCTTCCTTTAACATGCCCGAATGCAGACAAAATTGACATTGATAGGCTCTTAGACTAGTTGAAGAGTATCAAGGCCTCTTGTTCATTCAAAATTTTCCCTTCTCATTACAATACAACAACCTCAACTACCTAACCAAGATAGTTGAACCCGTGACTATAGGAGTCGAAGGACTTGTAGGAGAGATATCAAATTCCTTCTGCTTACCCGATGTTGTGGGTGTTTGAAACCCCAACACATGCATCATATTTGATGTTGAGGACACAGAGAAAACTCACTTTCTTTGCTAGGATCCTTTGCAATTGAATCTGAGTTATATGTGTGTTAGGTGTCAAGGAAGAATGTCAAGGAATGTAGGGGATGCTAACACATGCCACATAGTGCCAAGGGATTGTTTGATGTGCCAGGTTTTATGGCATGTCAAGATGTAAACTATGTTGGTTATTTGTTTTACGACCACAATTGGATGTGAGCCTTGTCTTCATAACCTGTTAAGTTGTATGATTTGAGATTTGACATGAGTATCCTTAGATGAGTTATAGGAATTTCTTAGGTGAACAAGGAATAATCTAGTTGTAACTATAACTTGGTCTAGTTGTTGTAGTTGAGGCAGGTTTTGGTTGGGTTCCCAAGTTGAAACAAAAGTAAGGTTAGTTGTGAGGGCATGATAGCTACGGAGTGTCAAGGCATGCCAGAGAATGAAAAGATGTGCTAACAAATGTCAGACAGTGTCAATGCATGCCGAGTAGTGTTGGGGAGTGTTAAGGCATCACAAGGGAGAACTAGGTCAAAATGCATGGAAATGAACGAATAAGATTGTGTGCTAGGGAGCGTTAGTGAATTCCAGATGTCCCAAGGACGAAGTGTGTCAGGAGATTTTTAGAATAGGACATGCAGGAGGAAAGCCTATGATCGTGATAAGGGGTTGGAAAAAGCAGTTTTAGATAAAGGGGGACTTTGGGCTAGGCACAACTCTATTTTTTCAATGACTTGATTGGGTTCCCAAGTCACAAAAAGTAAGGCTATCTATAAGGGCATGAAAACTAGGGAGTTCCAAGGTGTTCCAGGGAATGCCAAGAAGTGCTAACACAGGCTCGACAATTCCAAGGCATGTTAGGGAAACTCAAGGGAGCACTAGGTCAAAATGCATGGAAATGCATGAATAAGAGTGTGTGACAGGGAGTGTCAGTGAGTTCCAGGTGCGCTAAGGAGGGAGTGACATGGTATGCTAGGCAATGTTAAGGAATGTTAGAGTGCCATGGAAGCATGCGGCCAAGATGTGCCAGGTATTAGGGTTTGCCAAAACATGCTAGGAAGTGTTAGGGAGTGCCAAGGAAACATAAGGGAGAACTAGGTCAAATTAATGCATGGAAATTAATGAATAAGAGTTTGTGATAGGAAGTGTTAGTGACTTTTGGGTGTGCTAAGGAGGGAGTGATAAGGTATGTTAGGCATTGTTAAGGCATGCTAGAGGCCAGGGAAACATGCCAAGGTGTGATAGGTGTCAAGGTGTGCCAATGCATGTGAGGGGATGTTTGTGAGTGCCAGGTAAAAACAGAGGAGCACTAGTCTTAAATTAATGGAAATGAATGAATAAGAGTGTGTGACAGGGAGTGTCAGTGAGTTCTAGGTGTGCTAAGGAGGGAGTTTCATGGTATGCTAGGTAGTGCCAAGGAATGATAGAGTGCCAGAGCGGCATGCCAAGATGTGCCAAGGGCGAAAGTGTGTCAATGCGTGCCAGGGTGTGTTAGGGAGTGCTATGGAAACAAAATGGAGAACTAGCTCAAAATGCATGGAAATAAATGAATAAGAGTGTGTGATAGGGAGTGTCAATGTGTTTAAGGTGTGCTAAGGATGGAATGACAAGGTTATATGCTAGGCAGTGCCAAGGAATGCTAGAGTGTCAGGACATGTCAGGGAGTGGTAGTGTGTGTTAAGGAGTGCCAAAGCATGCCAAGGAATGCAGGGATGCTAACACGGGCCACATAATTCCAAGGCATTCTAAGACATATCAGGTGATATGGCATGTCAAGATGTAAACTGTGTTGCTATTGCCATGGTTGGATGTGAGCCTTATCTTGGTAACTTATTAAGTGGGATGAGTTGAGATTGGACTTGAGTAGCTTAAGATGAGTTATAGGAAGTTCTTAGGTGAACAAGGAATATGTTGAATTTCCATGAAACATGAGAGTTTGGGTTTGATCTTAGAATCTTTGATGAAAACACACTCAAGTGCGATAACACATCTACTTTAATGCACAACAAAATCTACACACATCAAAGAATCAACTAGTGCACATGATAATTTTTAACTTTTCCAAACCCTTCTTATTATATTACAAACTATAATA
This sequence comes from Pinus taeda, assembly GCA_000404065.3. Classification (NCBI taxonomy): domain Eukaryota; kingdom Viridiplantae; phylum Streptophyta; class Pinopsida; order Pinales; family Pinaceae; genus Pinus; species Pinus taeda. Next base: position 253,155 of record APFE030375436.1, on the reverse strand, counting down.
CAACATGCTAGAGCTCCATACCAGGGATCATGGCCCTTTACAATCACACTGATACAAGGAAAAGAACTAGGGCTTGGTGTTAGTCCTTTGACAACCAATCTATCCTAAATAAGACAACACTTGACCTACTTACTGATGGTGGCCACACAAATTCCTTTGAGTTCATGTGTCCTGAACACATCCGGTAAGTCCTCTTGCCTCCCATTATGCAACTCCTAAATATTTGTCCATCAATGAGATCAACTCCTTTAGGTTACTGAACTCAGCTCAACAAACTATAACCTCTAGGTGCCTCCTTTATCCTTTAAGGTCTACAACACATAGGGTCTTCAATCAGCTGTTCACAACTCTGTTTGTGAACAACTCTTTGGTATGCCCACTTTTTCCATAATACAAATCCAAGATGACAAGTCTAGGGCTATGGAGGCTTCCCTTCTATGCATTCAATCAATCCTCTATAATATAGTGAACTATGGCTAGTTGGTTGGCCCACTTGACTATTACTTTAGTCCTTCAAAATTTGCAAATACTTAGGCCCTATACACCTTCCCTTCTACCATTTTTCTTGTCCTTCACAAGTACAAGACTTAGGGCTCTTCTTTGATAGTCACCTAAAAACCCTCCAACTGTACTTTGAATGCCATAAATCTTCCCAATGATAGTCAATTATTTTATTGATCTAGGGCCCACAATATTGCCCTCATCTATAGCTCTTAAAATCTGCCACCTAACAATGATTTGAGTCCTCTAAAATCATTGTTCTTATGTACCAATTTATTTGTTGTCCAATCTATGAACAAATCTGAACTACTCCTCTTATCATCCTTCTAACAATCTGTAGATGATTAAATTAGGGTCACAAATCAACCACTAATAGTGCATTGACTAATTTTTTATAGACTACTCCAGATCTCTATCTAAAACTCTATGGATAGTCCACCAAAATCAACTCCTCTTCATGTCAATCCATTCTTCATATGGCACATTTCTTCTTCTTTCCACCCTCCTTTGGATCTATTATCTCCACACATACTTCTGCAAACCATCTTCCAGATCTGCGGTCTATATTGCAAAGATAAACCTCACTCTAAGGGTCACATCCCTCTTCTTCTACAAATATTTCTCACATTCGTAAGGGCATACCTTATGGACTAAAGATGCTAAGAAATCATCCTAACTAGGGAATGATACTTATGTTATAATTGCCTTAAAATAAACCCTATCCACACATAGAGAAAACAACAACCCTTACCTTCATAAGAGACTCGACCTAACTCATATGGATCCATAGATTATGGGCATTTCTTTTATTGAATCTTGACATGAACTTCAAATCTCTATGACCCTCAAACAAGGGTTACCTCATTCAATATTACTTTTGCGTCTACTTTTGTTCTGGGCCTAAACTCCAATGCAGGACCTCTTCCATTTGTGTTGGTCTTTATCATAGACCTTGCGACCTACTAACCACCACAAGACAAGTTGGTCTTAACCCTCTTTGCTATTTCATAACTTGATGCAACCTTCACATAGAGACACCACTGAAATCACAAGCCTAGATTCTCATGAGCAACCACTCTTAAGCTCAATCTATCAGAAGAGAACCAAAAATATGCCATCCTACTTCCTTGCTCAAACACATTAAGGTATGTAGGATTCTTGTGAACCCTCACATGATGATCTTGCTCTAGGCGGATGATCATGGCCTCCCTTTAGCAACCCTTAATTGGCCCTCTAACTCGACCTACTTTAGGACTACATATCTCCCGACCTCCTTGATCAAACAAGATCCTTCTCACTTGATGTTCTTTCCTTCATCCTAAGGCCTCCTTAAATAGTTTTTCCTAGCCCTCTTAGGAACCCTATAGGACTTACAAGTTTTATCCACTTAGACCTTAGAAAATATTAATTTTTCTTTTTAATTTTCTTTTAGATTTTAAACCCCACCTTGGGTCCAAAACCCCTTCGCTTGGGTTCTTTTCCCACAAATCCTTTTGTGACGAAACTCACACAAACCCATCTCACTAAGCTTGTGGATTACCTCCAAAGCTACATAATTCAATAACATAGTCTAGTTGTAGAAACCATAACTTGGTCAAGATATTATAGTTAAGCAAGGACTTGGTTGGGTTCCCAAGTTGCAAATTAAGTAAGGGTAGTTGTGAGGGCATGATAACTATGGAGGGTCAGGGAATGCCAATGAAAGAAAAGACATGCTAACACATGTCGAACAACGTAGATGCATGTTGAGGAGTGTTAGGGAGTGTCGAGGCATCACAAGGGAGAATTGGGTCAAAATGCATGGAAATAATTCAAGTGTGGCAAGGACGAAGTGTGTTAGGAGAAGTTCATAATAGGATTTACATGAGGAAATTTTACGGTTGTAATAAGGGGCTTGACATAACCGTTTTAGACAAAGGTATACTTTGTGCTGGGTACAACATTGTTTTTCCTTTAACTATTATTTTTATATGAGATGTGGCACACTTTGGCCGCATGCTTATGTTTTAAACTATTCTAGATAATTTCATATTATACATTGTTATGTATAAGTTTTGGGGAAATCAACTTATGTCGACTTATATTTTGTGTGTCTTGTGCATCTTTTGGTTTGTGAAAACTCTTAGTTAATGCTCTATTGTTTATATGAACTAAACATACATGTTGAATATTGCTTATGTAAGCTATGTTGCTTAGTTATTTTGTGTTCATGGCTAGATGTGATCATTGTCTTGGCAACTAGTTAAGTAGGACAAGTTGAGCTTGGACATGAGTGGCCTAAGATTAGTTATAGGTGGTTCCTAGGTGAACAAATTGTTACGGTGCAATTAGTCAAGTTGTTACAGTGAAGCAGTAAAATGTCACATGAATTATAGTAGCCAAGGACTTGATTGGGTTCCCAAGTCAAGAAAAAATATAAGGCTAGATGTGAGGGCATGAGTGCCAAGGCATGCTAGGGAATGCTAACACGTGTCAGATAGTGCAAAGGCATGTCAAACATGCTAAGATGTGCCAAGTGTTAAGGCATTCAAAGATGTGCAAGGGTGTGACAATGCGTGCCAGGGACTATCAAGGTGACAAAAGGGAGAAACAAGTTAAACTATAAGGAAATGAACACATATTAAGAGTGTTAATAAGTCATCAATTTACCTTTTCCAAGAGGGCCATGTTAGGCACACCAACACTAGGTGCTAATAGGTGCCAAGTGCCAAGTTTTGGTGCATTTTAAGTGCCAAATCTTCCTCTGTTGCTTCTCATCTACTTTCCAATAATTGATCTTAAATAAATTTAATATTAAACCATGTCAAATCATACCAAGGAATCTCAACGCATTCCACATATGCTAAGATTTTCCAAGTGCCAACACGTTTCAAGTGCCAATATGTGTGAGGGAGTGTTATGAATGTTATGAAGTGGCAGGGGACGTTGAAGAGTGCTAAGGTGTGCTAGAGAGTGCTAATCCATGTTGAGGAGTGTTAGGGAGTAATAGGACAACACAAGGGAGCACTAGGTCAAAATTCATGGAAGTGAATGAATATGAGGGTGTGCCAAGGAGTGTCAATGAGTGCTAGCTTTCATGCCAAGGAGTGAGTGACAAGGTATGCTAAGAACTGGTAAGGCATGCTAGGGAATATCAAGGCATGCCAAGAAGTGCTAGAATGTGCTAAGGAGTTTGAGGGTGTGCTAACATGTGCCAAGGTATCCCAATACATGCTAGGTGCTAAGGCATGCTAGGATGTGTAGGGCGATAGGGTATGTTAATATGTGTAAAGGCAACAAAAGGAAGAACCAAGCTAAAATGCAAGGAAATAAACACATAAGAGGGTTAATAAGTCGACACTTTATATTTTTCAAAAGGGGCATGTTATGCACATTAATAATAGGTTCCAATACATTCCAAGTGTCAATGTGTGCCAAGTGTTAATGTATGTCAATGCAAGCCAAAGTGTTCTAGGGCATGCCAGGGACTATAGGGAATGTCTAAACATGCTAGGAGAGTGCTAAGTTGTGCTAGGGCATGCCAACATGTGCATGGGCATCCTAGTCATGGAAAGTTGTTCTAGGTACAAAGATGTTCCAAGACATGCGAGGTGCCAAGAAATGTTAGTGTGTTCCAAAGCATTTTAAGTTTTCCCAGGATTGTTGAGGAGTGTTAGGTCTCTCTCATTAATAGAATTCATAGAGCTTGATTATGCATTAAATAATATATTTCCTACACACATGGGTGGAACTTTTTCTAAAGGGAATTTTCTAGATAGTAAACCTAATAGAGATGAATCATGTGTTGAATCATAGGAAAAATTTATTCTCATTACTTGAGGAAAATGATACACATTGATTACTTCTTAACAAATTGATTGACTCTAACCACTATGGCCTTTGACACATAATGAAAAAGACTCCACAATAATGGTCTTAAATTGTTATCTTTTGACAAAAAATATAGTAACAGGCACATGGCGCCATCAAAAACTCATTGGAATGATCAATGATAACAAACATTTTTTGACCATCACCAAAAATAACCAAAAAGAGCATTAGTAAGAGTCAATAAAATATCATCACTAGAAGTGTCACGAAAGAGAGAATTAGTGATGGGCCTTTAACGACCCTCTCTAAAAGTGTCATTGAAAATGGCCTTGGTGACAAACCTTAAAGGACCATCAATATATACACTTACAACAATGCTTTTTCAAGGACTGTCACCATATACGACATTGGTGACCGACCTTAAATGTCTGTCACAGGCATGAACTTTACCAATGACCTTTTTCTTGTAGTGGAGATGAGTGTGAAAATCCGACACCGTCCCTCAAACACAAATCAGGGAATTGAACCTAGGCCAAGGCTCTAATACCATGTTGAGGTTTTCTATTACGCCAAAACTCACAAGCATTAGTAAACTTCCAAACCATTATCATTACCTTTTTAAAGTGGTTGTAGGGTGGATCCCAGAGTGGCGGTTAATCCACGTGATCGATTCCCAACAAGGTGAGTGTGAAAATCCAACATATAATATCATGGTTGAATATGTTATGAAAGTCTATATTATGTTTTATTATTATTTTCTTACATAATTTTAGCTAACATGTGACTATATCTCCCTTATATTAGATTATAGAAATCTTATGAGCGCATATTATAAAGTCTAGTATGGGAAAAATGTTGTAGTGTCATGTTAGATGAGATGTGGTAATGAAATAATAATAATAAAACATAATAAAATAAAAAGTAATAATAAAAATAGTCATCCTATTCAATTTAATTTCTTGTATTGTATTTTTGTTTTTACTAATAAAATTAAAAGCAATTTCTTTTACATAAAATTTATGTGTGTGAGAGAGAGATTCATATCTATAACCATGTCATTTCAAAATTTGATGTTTAAACTAAATTAAAACATTATTAGAAATAAAGAATATCCATTATATATAAATGTCAAAGATATAGAAATATAAATAGTAGATATAAATTAAAACCATCATTTGTGCTTGGAGAGTTTGAAGTAGGATAGCCCACTTGGAGATCTGTCTCAAGTGATGAGCGTCCATCTCCTTAGGCTCCAGTGTTAGGATCCTCTCCATTGCTTTCTCAAGATTCCTGTTGTGTCACCATAACCTTCTATTTGCAGTTTAGTAGCTATAGGCTTGTTTTTCAACTAGTTGTTTTCTTTGGTGTTTCTCGTTCGTGGCGTTCATTTTGGCTCCCCTATGGTTAATGAGACCACCTATGGTGAACTCAGTTTGTGTTGCAGTGGTTCGTTAGTTTGAAATTTTTGAACATGTATGAAATAATTCATGAAAAATAAGCATATATTGTGTAACTCTAGATCTAAACAAATACCGATGAATCAAATCTTGGAGATGAACTTTCTTCAAATTGTTCATAAAATTTACATCTTAAAATTTGATTTCTCTCAGACTTGAATAAATCTGAAATTATATAAACTATATTTATAAATACATGTATTTAAAATTTTAGAAAAAAAAACTATAAATTAAAAATTTAATCAATTATTTGTTTTAAAAAATAGATATCGTTTATATTAAAAAAAATTAGAATCTTAGCCATGTCTCATACATAGTTCTTCATTTTCCATATTCATGCTCAATTCAAAAGTCCAAATGTTAGAGAACCTATTTTTAGGTCAGATTTACCTATACCACTAAACAAATGTCGTATATAGTCACGACAGAAGTCTCATAACAACAAAATGATACACGTCTCAAATAGGAAGTCTTGGTTGTTCATGAGTGCGATCCTCCAACAACAGCAGTGTGAATGAATGATATACCACCCAGAGCCATATATAAAGTATTTTGCCTCACAAGGATATTAAATTACTGAATTGTCATAGAGGGAAGATCTTATCAACCTGCGAAAAATTTAATGCATAACTCTAGTCCAGGAACTTATATACTAAAAAATAATTATACCAACAAATGTGGGGAAACGTTATAATTCTTACATGAGATGTTAGTAAGGAAACATGAGATATAAAAATAAATTGAGATTGAAGAAACATTAGATATAAATAAATAAAAATATTATATGTTGGCTCGTTGCATATTTATAAATACATAAATTGTTAGCTTCTAACCTTAAGAATTTATGTTAAAATTTTTTAATAAAAATATAATTAAAATATTTTTTTTAGGTATAGAGATTTAGAATATAAATAAGTTTAATATTATATGCCTTTCTATATATAAACTAATAATAATGATTTATATTCATATCAATATTTAGAATTTTATATCTAAATTTAATACTCTGAAATCAAAAAAATATTATAAATGTCAAATTATTGTATGTAATTATACATTAACATTAGGAGTTTTAATAAAAAAAAAAAAGAAATTATCTACAATAGAGATACTGAAATTTATAAAATATAAATAGTATTAAATGTTTTAATTTGAATAGTATTAAATAGTTTTACTTTAATATTTGGGTCTTTTTAAATGAAATAAAATTTGAAGAGAAAAGTTCTATAGTTAAAGTTATTTTATTTTGTGAGGTAAAAACATGAAGTACATATTAAGTCATGGAGTTCTAGGTTGGTTTATCACTAGGAAAACCAAACACAATCAAGAATCTCAACCTTTCCAAAAGAGAAAAGGACACAACTCTACTTGTTGATATAAAAATAAAAAATTTCGCCACATAGGGGGCAATTATGGACGAAGAGATACAAACTAAGAGCATAAAGGAATAAGATAGAAAGATATCAGTAAAAGAGATCTTTCTTGCTTAGCTATGGTCTAGCATTCTTACTTAGACAGGGAGTCTTCAAAGTATCTCCATGAGGAGGAGATCTATGAAGATGACAAGATGCATGCCTAATTAACTAACTTATCTACAATTTTATTTCTAGTTCTTCTAATGTGAGTAGAGATGATCATGATAATGGAAGGAAGGAGCAATGATACCCATATGAGTAGGATTTCAAGTCTTTCACTGCGAGATATTTTGTTGATATGGGTGCCATCTAGGATCTTGCAAATCATATTTATAACGAGTTAAGAATCTACCTCCACCATAAGTTTGGTGTAGTGGCTTGAGTCTAGGTACTCAATAGTTCTTCTTCCAAGGCTTTCAACTCGACTACATTACTACTATGATATCCCATAAAGCATGAATTCATGTAGCAGGGGATCTTAAATGATTCTTGAATATACATCCATGGCCAACCTCACTTGGGTTACCTTTGGTAGCATTGTAAAAATTATGCTCCACAAAATTACGGGGAGGAGGGATCTAGGAGTAGAGGATAAGCATTGTAGCAAGGTGAATCACGACTCTTGGAGTATGGAACTAGATTTGAAATATTAGGGCCTCCTTGTCTGAGGCTTTTCAATCTTTATCTAACCAAGACTTTGTGGAAATTGATTCTGTTACATTTGGAATAATGATCCAAAGAGAGTCACAAGGGAGGGTGAGGTTCTTGAATATGTGACAATTCCTCTATTTCCAAATAGCCCGAAGGAGCAAACCTAGAAGGAGAGTCCATATTTAGTTCAAGATAAGATTATTAATATATTGAACCCTATAATTGTTAATGGTGTGAGGGATACTATATGGATCACAATCTGATTTGTTCATGCTAGCTTTTAAATTTCTCCATGGATGATTGGAATGGGGGCAGGAGATATTGAAAATTTTCTCCACATTTTTAGCTTCCTAAAGGCAAAAAGAAAAATGAGAGGGACCCATATGGTTTCATTTTTTAATTTTGTTGAAGGTTAAGTCTTTCCATTGAAATAGGAGTCACTGGAATATGAAAACTTTTATCCATAATAATCTCTACCGTATTTAGCTCTAGATGGAATCTTATGGCAATTCTTTGAAACCCACTTCTAGACTATAGGCCTCACAGATGTAAGATGAGTCTTTGTTGAAGCTTTTGGAAAAAAATTAACCAAGTTCTCTCCCTAGGCTTGGGGTTCCAATTCCTCAGAATTAATCATTCTCTCCATGTTTAATATGAGTTTGAGGCATCCCAATAGTCTTTGACTTTGTGAAGGCCTTGGGAATTCATTTAGAGCCGTAGATCCCTTAAGTCATTATAGTATTGGAATTTTTGGAGTTGTTGCCACAAGCCCTCCCAAAAAAATGCTATTTGTCCATCACAAATTTCCTAGTAGTAGTGTTGTTGTATCAAATACATTCATTTTTCTGCTAGATTCCAAATCGAGGAGCCTGCTTGGGAGAAAGGGAATTCTTATGAGCTACCCAATAGGAATTTTCTTTGCATATTTCTCATCTAGATAATTTTCCAAAGGTATTGACATCCTTGGAGCAGATGCCACTATATATTCGCTCCCATAATTCTAGTTAAAGTTAAATAATATCTTAGCCCAAAACCTCCCTTAAGTTTCGGTCTATAGATCTCAACCCAATCTACGAGCGCCCATTTTTTTTCTAATTTTTCTCCTCCCCTTTCGAAATAATTCCATAAGTGCTTAATTGAGCTAATGATGGAGGAGGGATCCACCAACGTAGAGAATAAATATACCATGGGTAGAGCCGTCCGTAGAACTAACTTGAGGAGGACTAGTCTTCCTACCAAGCTTAGTGAGCAAAAGGTCTAGTTGGTTAACTTGTTTAATATGCTGATGAGGTCCTTTCATAAACTGAGGGAACTATCCACAAGCAGTGCTCCTTGATTTTGTTTCTACCAATATTTTGATTTAGAAACCAAGCGTTGTTGAAATATATTTTTGCACATCCAAAGGTATATTAAAGAAAAATATCTAAGATTTAGATCCATTTATTTCCATACCCGAGGCAAGAGAGAAGTCCTCTAGAATTTGAAAAAATGCTCTGACTTCTTGAATACTTGGAACACCCATATCCAAGGTATAAACCATAAATTTTTGGTGCTATAGAGGGATATCATCAGCAAATAAGTGCAATCCTTTTATTTTTGTCCTCAATTGTGACTATGAATTCCTGGTAAATACCTTCAAATATTATAATAAAGAGAAAACGTGGCATTGCATCTCCTTGTTGGATACCATGAGAGGACTAAAAGGGTGCAATATATATCCTTTTATCAAATTAGTAGAATAAGGTTGAAGATATAAGGCTCCTAGTTTAACAAATATAGTAAGGGTCGAAGCCAAGTGTGTAGAGAATGTTGAAGAGATAGGTCCAATTGAGTTTATCAAATGACTTAAAGAGATTAATTTTTAAAAGCATGTCATGTTTCTTAGATTATTTTAAAGAGTGAAGGGTTTCATGTGCAATCAATATGCCATCCAGAATTTGATACCCCTCCAAATAACTAGTTTGTTCTGTTGAAATGAGTTTAGGTGTGATGAATTTGAGGTGATTGCCTATCTTTTCAGTGATCACTTTGTAGATTACTTTACACAAAGGAATTAGATGGAAGCCACTAGGGTCCTCAACTTTGTCAGTTTTTGGAAATAAAGTGAAGGTAGCATAATGACATTTTAGGATGATTTTCAATCTCCTTAATTCCTCCATGAATTGCAAGATCATGTTCAATTATTGACCAACTAGCATGACAAAATTAGTAGTAAAGCCATCTGGTCTAGAGGACTTGTTCTAGGGTATAAATTTTACTACCTCTTCCATTTCTTTGATATAGTTTTCTTTTAAGAGATCCTCATTCTCCTCTTTGGTAACCAGAGATGAAATGTGCTTAATTATTTTATGTATTGCCTCTGAGTGTTTCTAATTGGGGTTGGATAGTAGATGTTTATAATTTTGAAATAGCACATTAGCCATATCCTCATGATCTTGATACTTGACACCATTTTGGTTTTTTGAGGAATAAATATGATTGTGGTGTTGATGTTGAAGCATCAAACTGTGGAAGAAAGCAATATTTCTCTCTCCTTCCTTCAACCAACTAATTCTATATTTTTGTTAAGCCCTAAGCCCCATGTTAACGTAAAAACCCATTACTAAGCCCTAGATATTTATCAATTTCTTTTCTATTGTTATATTGTTATGGAGGCTAGTACCTGTCATGGTCCCATTTTACTATAATTGTACCCTTTGTCTCCTATATATATACTAAGGAGTCCTTGTCTTAGGGTCATCAAATCTTATATTGTACATTGTATTCATTGTAAAAGGAGGTTACCCCCTTGAATTGGACTATAATTATTTATCTTTTAACATTTTTGAGGTGCAAGGATAATAACATTTGGTATTAGAGTTCATGATACTAGCATTTTGTCAGTTAAAATTGGTCATTGTGGAATTTTAGCAATAAATTTTTTTCAAGGAGGTTTTAGATTGCGAAACTTGGAGAATCATGAGAATGCATATAACACAATATCTCATTCAAATTCAAGACCTTGTGTTGCTTTATTTTCAAATATTTTCTTGAAGGAAGTTAGGGTTTATGTATGCCCCTAAAATCAACCTCGAATAAGTTAGTTCAAAATTTTTCTCGAACACACACAGACACATATCTGTGTGTGTGTGTTTTGTGAGGTTTCAGACAATGAAAATTGGACCACATTGAGGCAATATTGAGATGAAAATCTAGTTCAAACTACATATCTCGTTTCACTATACTTTTGGAGATATAATCCAAAGAAGATAAGGTTTTTGTATGCATAATAAATTAGTCTCAAACATGTTAGTTCGATATTTTTCTGTAACTTTTTTCTGTAAGAATTTAGAAAGTGAAACTTAGACATATTAAAGAGACATCTTGGGAATATATAGTTCAATTTTCATAATTTGGTTCACTATACATTCAGATTTATGCCCTATGGAAGTTAGGATTTTAAACAATTATGAAATAACTTTTAAATAGGCCAACATGGTATTTTTGATATATCTTCATGTCTGGGAATATTCGGACTCTGAAATATTCATGAATTTTAGGAGACATGTAGAAGTACCTTAGGTATAATTTTTAAAATTACATTTGAAGAATTGGGCACGTGGCATGGTATACAAGTTTTCTTGTGGTATGAGGCCATACCATTTTCACGTTTTGGGAACATTACCACAACTTTTAGTGGTAACATAAAATTCATTTTACACCTATGGAATTATAGAAAATGCATATTAGACTATTATCAAACAAAATTTTAGATCCAAAAGGCCTCAAATCTTAGAGATATATTAATGAAGCTTCAGTCATTTAAATATTCTCCAAACTAAGGTACATAACTTACTAGTTACCTAACTATTTATTTGAAGATCCCTTTTCTGTTTTTGGTGGCTAGAAATTGTAATAAAGAGGAATGTTATTATTGTTTTCCAACAATACGCTAAAGAAAGATAATACAACAATTATATATACTAAAGACTCATCCTTAATTCATGAAGAAAGTGAAGTCTTAGAATTTAGGTTTTCACAATTAGACAAGAAAGTTAAGAAAAGGGATGGTATGATGTTGAAAAAGGTGGATTTCTCAAGTTCTCAATAAAATCGTAAAAGAGAAATAGAAAAGAAGATGAATGAAAATAAGGAATAAATACAAAAATCCATCATTACCATGGAAAAACTTCTCTTGGAGGTGATTCATAAAGGAATGTGGAGATACAAGGAAATCATGAACATAAGGAGGAGCATGTTTTTCAAAATCAATTTCATATCAGGAGTATCCTTTACAATTAGAGAGATTTTGTTTTGAATTGTAGAACCATAATCATGAATTTTCAATCCAATATCCACATCATTAGGGGTTCAAGTCAGCACCAAGGAACTACTACATTCTAACAATCAATATGAGGAAATTTGATGGCAATGATAACATAACATGGATATTTAAGAGGGAGAAATACTTTGATATACACCAAGTGGCCTCCTTACAAAAATTAAATATTGCATCCATATTTTTAGAACAAGACCAACATGTATGGTATCAATGGCTTTGTGGAAGAAAAAATGAATTTGTTATATCTTGGTCCATTTTTATAGAGGAATTGATAGTACATTATTTTTATATTAAGAGAAACATAATATTTAGCCCGATGGTAAATATTTGAAAAATAGTTTCAGTTACAGAGCACATTCAATGATTCCAAAAGTTGAGTCTCAGAGTAAATAATATTTCAAAGGATAACTTTTTAGACATATTTATGGGAAATTTAGAAGGAAAGTGTCCAACATGAGGTGAATCTCTTTGAACCTAAATCTCCATAGCATGCTTCTAGTATGGAAAGGAAAGTTAAATGTAAAAATATGGCCATTAAAAAATTGTTCACTAATAACTCTATAGAAAATCATGCTCGTTTTCCTAAATCAACTAGGTTGACTCAAAAAAAGGATGAAGGAAGAGAAAAAATATTATGTTTCAGCTGTGATAGAAAATATAGTAAAGGAAATAAATGTAGTGGGAGGAAATTATTCTATATAGGCTGTGAATATGAAGAAGATAAAGCAGTGGAAAATTCAAAATATCTATTGTCAAAAGAGACTACTCCAAAAGTATATTTGCATGCATTAGCTAGCACTAGTACTCCAAAAACCATCAATATAGAAGGATATATAAAAAATAAAAATGTAATAGTATTGCTTGATTCAGGTAGTATCCATAGCTTCATCAATTACAAATTGGTGAAAATTCTTAATTCCTTTGTATATCCAGCACTAAAACTTCAAGTAATGATTGCAGATGGAGGTACCACAAATTGTTGAAGGAAGTGCCATAATATTAAGTTGACTATGGATGAGTATTTATTGGTAAATACAAGGATTTTAGTTTGAATGAGTGGTGCTAATGTTTTTATTAGGGGTTTGATGCTTACAATAATTGGGAACAATGACCCTTAATCCAAAATCTTTTTATAATATTTTTCTCATAAGAATAGGAAATTGATCTTCAATGTATTTAAGGGAAATATAATAAAGTGATAAACTCTAATACCATGATAAAATTTCTAAAATGGGGACACCAACGTGTAGTTGCATAATTGTGTTCATTAGATGTTCAAACATACATATTCTCTATTCTAGTGGACCTACAAAAAGCTATAAAAGATAATCAATTTTTTTCTAGAGAAATTCCTAAGGGTCTTCTACATGTTCAATATCATGACCATGTTATTCATTTGCAACCTAGAAGTGAACCACCTAAAATTAGGCCTTATAGATACCCACGTGCAAAAAAGAGTGAGATTGAGCACGTGGTCCAAGAAATGTTAGAGGTAGGCATCATTTAACCTAGGCAGAGCACTTTCTCTTCAACAATGGTGATGGTTATAAAAAATATTGTTCATGGAATATGTTTCTAGAATACAAACAACTCAAAAAATGACAATCTAAGATAAGTTTGCAATTCTTTTCATTGAAGAATTTTTAGATGAATTGCACGAAGACATTTTCTTTACTAAGTTGGATCTTTGTTCTAGATATCACCAAATCAGAATGAGGTAAGAAGACATTCCCAAAACAACTTTTAGAACACATGAAGTTCATTACAAGTTTTTGGTTATGTTGTTTGGGATTACAAATGCACAATCAACAATTCAAAGCTTGATGAATTCTATGTTCAACCAATTTCTTACAAAAAAAAATCTAGGATTTTGTGATGACACACTATTTGACAATAAATCTTGGGAAGATCATGTACAATATGTTGATAGGATCTTGACACTATTGGAAGAGAAATAGCTATATGTCCCCAAGTGTTCCTTTGTGGTTTAAGAAATAAAATATTTGGGTCATATTATATCACATGATAGTTTCAAGGTGGATCCTAAAAAAATCAAAGCTATGACGGAATAACCAATCCCTAATACCTTGAAGAAAATAAGAGTATTCTTAGTATCAAAATGATATTACCACAAGTTTCTCAAGAATTATGGTCAAATAGAAACACATATAACAAAGTTGTTGAAAAGAGAAGCATTTTCTTGGAATAAAGAAGCGACCAAATATTTTTAAGAACTTAAAGAGGTTATGTGTACAACTCCTATCTTGGAAACACTTGAAATCCCAAAAATATTCATTGTGGAGTATGATGCCTCAGACCAGGGCATTGGTGCAATTTTTATGCAAGAAGGAAAGACCCTTACCTTTGAAAGTAGTAAACTTAAAGGAAAAAACTTAGATCCATATATGAAAAAGAAATGTTGGCCATACTACATGCAGTTAAGAAATGACATCCATGCCTAATAAGAAGATGCTTCAAATTAAAAATTGATCATGATAGTCTGAAGTAATTCTTGGAGAAAATACTATCTTCATAAGAACAACAAAATGGGGTCACAAATATGTCAGGTTATGAATTTGAAATTATCTATAGAAATGGAAAACAAAATATTTTGGAAAATGCACTCTCAAGGAAAGATGATGACACAAATGAGTTACTATGTGTTATTTCCATTCCAAATTATGACGGGGTTGAAGAAGAAATGATAAAATGGCAACAAGATGAGAATATATGCAACAACATTCAACAACTACAAGAGCACTCCAATACAAAGTAAATATACATTACATGGAAAAATGATTTGTTATGGTATCAAGATCACTTATTCTTATGTAAGAATTATCAAATCAATTAGAAGGTCCTTTTTCAATTACACACTTCTCATGTAAGAGAAAATTTAAGGTTCTTGAAGACATTTCATAAGATCAAGAATGATTTTTTTTGGGAAGGTCTTAAAGAATATGTGCAAAATTTTGTGGCAGAATGTATGATATGCTAATAAAATAAATGAGGGGCTATCAAAACCCTAGGCCTCTCCTTTAGCCATTAGCCATACCAAGCTAGCATTGGGAAGGACTTTTAATGGATTTTATTATATGTTTACCCAAATCTGAAGGAAATATTATGGTAGAGGTAGATTGAATGACAAATTATGTCCACTTTTTCTCTATTTCTCGTCCTTTTAAAGCAAGTATTGTGAAAAAACATTCATGGAAACAATATAAAAGATACATGGAATACCAAATATTATTATAAGCAAGAAATATCTAATTTTCAATATAAATTTTGAACTAAATTATTTTCTTGTTTGGATACATCATTGGCTCATAACTCACCTTACCATCCTCATTATGAAGAGAAAACTGAGATTATGGATAAATGTTTAGAAGGATATCTATGTTGTGTTGCATATGATAAATAGAAAAAATGGGTAAAATAGTTTCCCATGGAAAAATGGTGGTACAACACATTCTTCCATATTTTATCAGAAATGTCACCATTTATGGCATTGTATCAATATCACCCTCGACCCATCACATCACCCTTGAAATTAACTATAAAGGCTCAAGCAGTATAGGAGCATGATGAGCCTCATCATTGGGTAACTATATGGACCTTAATACACCTCCAAGCTTAATAAAATCAACTCTTCTCAGAATTCCTTACATGTTTTAATTGTACTTTTCTTAATGAGATTATAGTAAAAGTAAGGTGTTATGTCTAGTGGTCTAATGTGCATTGATTGCAGGTATTTGGGAGAAAATAATGGCAATTTTGGCTAATTAAGGCGCAATAACTTGAATGAGACAAGAAGGAGAGATTATAGGAGATGGATTTTCCTCATTAAATCCTCACTCATTCGAGTATCCCTCAATCAAATCACATTAGCTCGGAGTCACAAGCAGCTGAGTCATGGAGATCATTGGCAGCTGAGCCAGTGATAGTTAAGAACCAATTCATATTGCGTTTGGGATCCAAGCCTCCCTATATTTAAGGAAGTTGTTGGATAATTTATTTGTATAAATAAGGAGTCCTAGTGCCTCATTAGGATTTAGATTTTTTATGTAAGAGCACTAAGCATTTTTGAGTTGAAGGACTGTAGCAAAACAATGTTATGTAATCTTTTGATATGATAATGAGAATGATCATTTCCTTGATCTAGCACTGAGTTGACTCAGAGGGCTGAAGCTCTTGGGTTAGGTCCCAACCCTAGCATCAGAGGTTCCTCTTATTGTACTTGTATGCTTAGGTTATTTCATAGATTAATTGTTGAATTGATTTTGCCAGTGTTTCATTACAAGTAGTGGTGAATTTGATTAGTTTGTGTCCATTTGTTGATAGATTTATCAGTAGCTTTATAGAGATAAAGGAATACCAAAAAGGCTGATAGCAGGTGGATCTAGACTCACTCCTCCCTTCAGGGACCATGGTTTGAGGAAAAAATCCTATTCAGCCCCAGAAAGATAGAATTATGATTTCTTATGGAATTTAGGGTTTTTTGCTAATTAGGCTAGCATATTTTCAGTTTCCAAGAGTAGGTTTCAGTTGTTATTTGTGATATATCCATATTTGCATTAGATCTCATGGTGTTTCGCAATATTCGACAAGTATTTCCATGTATGAACTAGGCAACTAAATAATGGAGTTTCGTTTTCTTTTATTGAGTGGAAATCTTTCTTGTTTGACATGATTCATGGGTAAATGCCATTGATGTGTGTATTGCAGGAGTTTGAATAGTGTAGAGAGATCTCATGTCAACATCCCCATCCTAACCTCATCCATCCATGATCACCAAAAGCCACTAAGTCCATCAACCAATTTATCATTCCATAAGAACAACTTTCCATGTTTGTTGAGAAAATCCAACCATCTTACAAACTTTGGTTTGAGTTCTGGGGAAGTCCTAGACACTCCCTTGCCTTATTTCTTCCTTCATTCACCTTCCCTAAGCCCTATACAACCTTTCAAACCCCTCCTTATGCTTTCAGCCAGATCCTATAGAAATATAGGGGATCCTATAAGAGCATTAGGACATATTGTAGGTGCATTAGGACATCCTGTAGGACAACCTATAGTGGCCTGTTTTGAGGCTGATTTATGAAAAATACATCCAGAAAGTTAGGAGAAGACCCTTTCTTGCCTCCCAAGCCATCTAACCCTTCACAACCATCTCTAACCCACCTTCCATACTGCCAAGAAGATTTAGCATTCATATTTTCACAAAAAGGAAAAAAAGGTTATTGTGTTCATTCATATGCATAAAAATAAAGTGTTTGATTATCTCAGATTGCATGCCTAGGATAGTTAGGATTACACACATGTTAGCTTAGAATTCTTCTAAAGCAAGATCTCTTAGCAAATAGTTAAATGAGTGGTGTGTTTAAAGAATTTATTTCAGTCTTTCATTACTGCAGTAGACAATATTTCAATTCTCTCAATTAGGGTAAAATTCCCCTTTCTCCATTGGTAATCAAACTTCTTCTAAATCAATAGAAGGTTGGTTTGAGAAACCCTAGTGGTCTATCTCCAGCTCAGCAGTGATAAAGAGTGGATCCATTGCATCTACTTGTGTATACATCACTGTCACCCCTAAGTTTGTACGAACCCCGGGTTGATAAAGTAAAGTTGGTAGCCCCAGGAGTTGTAGCATTCTTGTTGCAGTACTGGTGCTCATCACGTTTTGGTGCCATTGCTAGTGAGGTGTCTGAGTAGATGTGATTTTTTCTTTCTTTCTTCCATTTCCTATCTCTTCCATTTTACTAATAGCTTCATTTTTTTTGCAAAAGTAATCATAAGGTTTGATTTCCTTTCCATTCTACAAGAGATATTTCATTCAGCAGTTAGTTTCCATTCAGTTTGTTATTTCAATTCTATAATTAGCCGTAAAGCTTGAAAAACAAAACAAAACAAAAACACTTCTTTCATGCCTCGTAGGAATAGGGATAACTTAGGAAAATTTATACCAAATACACCCACCTCTTCGAACAACCAACCTTCCCTCTTCTTCAGTGACTGTGAATTGGAGGACCCCTTAGGCGAGCAACTAGAGATCTTTGAAGAGCTTACAGGGGGATAAGAAGAAGGAGAACCCATTCTAATTGACCTAATGGATGAAAATAGAAATGACAGAGGAGATAGAGATAGAATTGAGGGTGATTTTCCCATCAGAGAAACCAATGGGGATGCCAAGATGAAAAACATAAGCTCCTCTACTCTTCCTCACTTCCATGGCCTCACCTCAGAAGATCCAGATACTTTCTTATTTGAGTTCGCTGTCATATGAAGAACTTATGATTACACCATTGATTATCAGAAGTTGAAATTATTCCCATCCACTCTCAAGGATGCAGCTCTGCACTGGTTCATGGGTTTACCTGGGGATAACATCACCACCCGAGCTCAGATGCAACAAGCCTTCAACAACAAGTATTGGGACTATTGCAGGTCCAAAGACACTAAAGAGGAAATTTTTAGAATGACCTTGTGGCATGATGAGTTCTTAGAAGATTATGAAGAAATATTCTAGCTTATCTACAAAAGGGCGAGGTGCACACTTGATCCCGAGTCATTGAAGCTATTCCTACTCAAGGGGGTCATGGAAGATCTTTTGGATACCCTAAACTTGCTAGCAGGAGGGAATATCTACTAGCTACCCTATGAAGACATCAAAACCATTTTTAAGAACCACTCTAGGGAAGCTAGGAAAAAGGGTAGGGGTAGTCAACCAATGGCCAACTCATCCTCTTCCAACAAATCTATAAAAGGTGAAATTGGAAATATGTTGGAAGATTTCAAGAGTGAAATGCTACAGAGCCTTGCCCTACAGATGGACATTATGCACATCAAGAGAAAGTAGGAGGAAGTAGAGAGAGCATTATCCATCTTCTGCTCCAGATGCACAAGGAGGCACCCTAGGAATGAATGTCCATTAAACCTTCTAGAAATATTCTCGGTTTGTGAAGAAAACCACTCCACAGACAAGTTCCCTTCCCTACCTGGACTAAAATTTGTGTATCAAGGAACCGAAGGGGTGACTGAACAACTTTGCTACATAAATCAAAGGAGGCCTCATGGGCCTTGACCATACCATCAGGGCATGCAAGAGTCATCCTATGCATATTACAACCCTAAAAAAAACACATCCATTCCCTCTTGGGCCCCCCTACTCATCCCTCCTGGTCTACACCTTCTTCGTGGTCTTTTGCACCTCAATACCATTCCTAGCCGACCAACCAACCATTTCATCCATATACTCCTCCATAGCCTCAGTGGAATGCACCACCCTAGGGGTGGAGTCCCCCATACAACAATGTTCTAGATTTATTGCCTTCACCTCCTATTGAACCACAACTTTTGCACCTTGCTCAACCTAAACAACCTCAGATGCATGCCCATACAAAACTGAACCCGAACAACGGACATGCACAACAGGTATACAGTGGAGAGACATCCTACCCTGCTTATGTTGTGGAAATTCAAGAAATCAACCTAAGGTCTGGGAGAGTACTCTCGGACAACCAACCTCCATCTCCACCTAGGGAGAGTGAGGAGGAAGGAGGGGAAAGTATGCCTAGAGTGAATCCACCACCCTTTCCTGAAATATTAACTCATCTAGTCTAGCCTACCCTAGAAGAGAATTAACTTCTGGGTGAATTGAAAAATCTTTGTGTCAAAATTCCACTTCTCCAAGCCATTAAGGATGTACCTATTTACAACAAACTGATTAAAGATAAGTGTTTTAAACATCCAGGGAGGTGAAAATAGACACCCTACCATTAATGTCATTGGATAGCTATCCAACTTAATGTTGGGGCAGGTAATTTGCCCAAAGTATTTAGACCCTGGAAGCCCTATAGTATATGTGCACATCAATGACACCATTGCCCCAATCACCTTGATTGATCTTGGGGCTGCCATTAATGTGATACCTAAGGACACCATGCTCAAGCTGAATCTCCAGGGTTCATTAAGAAAGACCATGACAATTTTGCAGCTTGCAGACTGATCCACAGTCTCCCGTGAGGGGATTGTTGAGGATGTGATGGTCTCCATTGACTCCTGGGAGTACCTTGCATACTTCCTATTTCTCCAGCTTAAGGACAAACTTAATGGTTATCATCTCATACTTGGGAGGCCTTGGTTAGTCACTGCGGATGCCTACATTAGCTGCAGGGCTGGAAACATGACTATAAAAACTCAGCATCTAAAGAAGTTGGTCTTGTACCATCCTGCTCATCCATCTTTAGAACATGATTTACCTTTATGGCGAGAAGAGGAGGAAGAAGATGAAGTATACTCAACTCAACTCTATACCTTAGAAACTCCCATGGGAGGAGGACAACCTGATGAATATTATTTGATTGAACACATCCTCCAATCTGAACAGCTTTTCCTTAGAGGAAGTAGTAAAGGAAACCAAGAGAAACCATTAGATTAATCTGTGCTTAACAAAGAACTTTGAAAATCAACCCCTCTTTCTGTACAACAAGAAGAAGAGTTGTGTAACATGTTAGGTAAACTTGACTCAGGATAGAGTCAAAGTTGACCAGGTTAAACAGTGATGGTTTTGGGGCACATGGTATTGTGCACCCATAGTATTCTGCCCATGGTATTACATGTAATGGAGCTTATAAAAGGCTGGAAGGACTTCATTGTAATGGAAGACCTGGAGGTGAGTGGTGAAGGCGCACTTGGTCGGACTAGCCACGGTTTTGGCCAATGCTAATGAGATGTTATTAGGTTGGGTTTTTCCCTGGATTTGTGGTTTTCCTGGATAAAAATTTGCATTTATGTGTTTATGGTTGTTGCTGGTTATTTTCTTATATATATTCCTCTCGGTAATTATTTATGTTATGCAGTAAATTTCCTAACAACTGGTATCAGAGCCACATATTGGCTTCAAAGGGATTCTTTGATGCCAAGGTTTTATAGTGCCTGATGAGATCAATGTAGCAGATCTGGGTTTGGAAAATAATGGTGGAACAATCGTACGTGGAAGAACCTCAAGGGGAATGTGCGGAAGATAGTGCTGTAACTACCAGCGATTGTAGTGCATTTGCAATATTTACCAGTTTGGAACATGCTGACGAATTGTTCAGGATTCATGCGGCTTCGAAAATTGTTCGTTTTATGCTACGTGAGGCCACTAGTGTTGGAACCTATGAGGTTCTTGTAGGGCTCACAGTTGGAGCGGTTTGATAGAAGTTTTTGAGCAAATCAAATTGAGAGAGGATGGATCAGAATCGTAGTAGCAAAAAAATAAATAAATAAATAAATGAATAAAAAATAAAATAAAATACAATTAATGTAGTCAAAATTATTGCATGTAGATGGGCATACTACTGTAAGACCTGGTAAGGCATGTGTACCCCTAAGTGATCATCGGTAAAGTTTGGGTTAGACCTAGGTGATAGGGGGGATGCCAGGTTAACAATACCCCGGGTAAAAACTTTGAGGGGGGTAAGAGCTAGAGTGAGCGAGATTGTCTCACTTGGCAGGTTTGGCTGGAGTTAGTCAAGGAACCCCACGTCAAGTTTAAGGGGGGAATTGTTAGGTAAACTTGACTCAGGATAGAGTCAAAATTGACCATGGTTTTGGGGCACATGGTATTGTGCACCCATATTATTTTTCCCGTGGTATTATATCTAATGGAGCTTATAAAAGGCTGGAAGGACTTCACTGTAATGCAAGACCTGGAGGTAAGCAGTGAAGGCTCACTTGGTCGGATTGGCTATGGTTTTGGCCAATGCTAATGAGATCGTATTAGGTTGGGTTTTCCCCCGGATTTGGGGTTTTCCTAGATAAACATTTGTGTTTATGTGTTTATGGTTGTTGCTAGTTATTTTTTTATATATATTCCTCTCAGTAATTATTTATGTTATGCAGTAAATTTCCTAACATAACATGCTAAGGGAACATTTGGATGCCTTTGCTTGGAGTTACAAAGAAATGAAGGGAGTGCACACGTTAGTGTGTACGCACCACATTTATATCAAAGAAGGTTGCAAACTAGTCTGGCATACCCAAAGGAGAATGAATCCAGCTCCAAAAGATATAGTCAAAGAAGAACTGTAAAAGTTATTGGATGCAGGATTCATTTACCCTATCTCGGACAGTGAGTGGGTGTCTCCTTTGGTGTTGGTTCCAAAGAAAAATGGGAAGTGGAGGATTTGTGTTGATTACAGAGAGTTAAACAAAGCAATAAAGAAGGACCATTTCCGTATACCTTTCATTGATCAGGTGTTAGATGGCCTCGTAAGGAAAAAGTTTTTCTATTTCTTAGATGGGTTCAGCGGGTATAATCAAATCTAGATTAGCCCAGAGGACTAGGATAAAACCACCTTCACCCATCCTTTGGGAAATTTTACTTATAGGGTCGTTCCTTTTGGTCTATGCAACGCCCCTGCTACTTTCCAGAGGTTGCTTATGAGTATCTTTGCCGAGATAGTACATGATGCAGTGGAAATTTATATGGATGAATTTATACCCTATGAGTGTGATTTCTAGGAGGCTCTTTCTAGCTTGGGTAAGGTGCTGAACAAATGCATTGAAATTAACTTATCCCTTAGTCCCGAAAAGTGTGAGTTCTTGATGACTGCAGGGACTGTTCTAGGTCACTCAATATCCCAGAAAGGATTGCAAGTCAACCCAAATAAGATAGCCATCATTCAAAGGGTCCCAGCTCCACAAAAACCGAGGGATGTCAGATTTTTTCTAGGTTTAGTTGGATACTATAGGATATTTATAAAAGA
The DNA here is from genome assembly GCA_000404065.3 of Pinus taeda. Lineage (NCBI taxonomy): Eukaryota > Viridiplantae > Streptophyta > Pinopsida > Pinales > Pinaceae > Pinus > Pinus taeda. The sequence goes on along the minus strand of APFE030375436.1, from coordinate 230,249 downwards.
CTTCAGCAAGTTAAATTCTCCTTTATTTGGGTTATTGGCCAAAGGCTCTGAATTTTTATGGTCAGAAAGCTGTCAAGAAGCCTTGGACACCCTAAAGGACAAGTTGACTGTCGCAGCTATTCTCCGAGACCGAAATTGGGCTATTCCTTTCCATATACATGATGATGCCTCTCACAATGCCATAGGAGCAGATCTAGGCCAGATAGATGACAAGCTACCTTATGCCATTTACTTCATCAGTAAGAATCTATCAAAAGTTGAAATGAACTACACAATGACTGAAAAAGAGCTCCTAGATGTTGTGCATTCATTAAATAAAGTTAGGCATTACATTATTGGTTACCAAACACTTGTACATACTGACCATACTGCAATTAAATACTTAATGAATAAACCTGATGTAAATGCCCAGATTATTAGATGGTTAGTTTTATTAATACAATTTGATTTAACTATCATCGATAAGCCTGGCAAGGAGAATGTTGTTGCAGATTTTTATCTAGATTGACTTTGACTACAGGGGAGGAAGGAATGGTTGATGACCAGTTACCATATGAACACTTATTCACCATTTCAATTCTCTCTCTGTGGTTTGTTGACATAGCAAATTACTTGGTGTCTGCACAGTTTCCACCAAATTTTTCCTCCAAGGAAAAGAGAAAGATCGTAAGGAAGAGCACCCAATTCACTTGGATTGGGGGAAACCTCTTCAAAATAGGCCCAAATCAAATTATGAGAAGATGTGTCAGGGAGGAAGAATTCCTTGACATCCTTCCAACCTGCCATGATGGGCCCTGTGGAGTTCACTTTGCAGCCAAAAGAACAACATTGAAGGTACTACAAGTTGGTTATTACTAGCCTACTCTTCACCAAGATGTGAGGAGGTATACTAGTCAGTATGATCGGTGCCAAAGGATGGGGAAACCTACCCCAAGGGATGAAATGCCTCTACAACCTCAAGTGACTTTCAAGCCATTTGATAAGTGGGGAATGGATTCCATTAGACCCATTGACCCTCCATCTAGGAAAAAGCAGTACATCATTGTGTGCATTGACTATTTAACCAAGTGGGCTGAAGCCAAGGCCATCAAAGAAACAACAAAAGAAAAAGTGGTTGAATTCTTAAGGGAAAATGTATTTTATAAGTTTGGGTACCCTAGAGAACTGGTCATTGATCAAGGTAGTCAATTTACATCTCACGTGATTGAGAATTTGTTAAATCAGCACAAGATCAAGCACAAAACATCCACTCCTTACCACCCATAGGCTAATGGGAAAGTGGAGGTAACAAACAAAGTACTGGAAGGCATTCTGACCAAAATTATTAGCAATAGTAGAAAGGATTCGGCAGATAGATTAGTTAAGGCAACTCGGGCCTACAATATGACCTAGAAGACCACCATTGGGTGCACTCCTTATGAGTTGGTCTATGGGAAGAAATCCTTGTTGTCCATTAAATTTTAATACAACACCTTAAGAATGGCAGCACAAGTCGATCTAGATCTCACCAGGGCACAACAAGAAAGATTGCTCTAGCTGAATGGGTTAGATGAATTTAGGATGCAGGCTCTCCTGAACACATAGGTGATTCAAGTTCAAAGGAAAATTTGGCATGACACGAATATAAAGGACAAATGGTTTCAAGAAGGTGATTGGGCTTTGTTGTATGATTCCCGGTACAAGTATTTTAAAGGTAAGTTAAGGACTAGATGGTTAGGCCCTTATGTCATAGAATATGTCATGATAATGGTGTTGTATAGATAAGAACCATTGACGTAGAGGTTATCCCTTTACTTTCAATGGGTATAACTTGAAGGTCTACAAGAAGCCCTTGTCAAAGTAATAATTCATCAATGGCATCAACAAGATAGTGATGGTGGTGGAGCAAGTTTCAGATTCTACCCTAGCAAGTCCCTGAAAAATAAATAAATAAATAAAGAGACTTGGGTTAAAACCTCCATGAGGCACCTGAGTCCCACTATTGGGTTGAAAACCTCTTGAGGCGGCCCAAGGGTGTTGAAAAAATACAAAAAATAAAAAGATCTCTCGGTGAAAACCTCTTTTGAGGCACCTATGGCAGGAAACTAGGATGACAACCTCCTTGGAGGCAAACTATTTGTTTTCCAAAAAAAGAAAGAAAAAGAAAGAAAGAGAGAAAAGGTAAAAAAAAATGGATTTTTTTTTTTTTGCAGGTTAGCAGGAGGAGGATAAGCATAGCTTGAGAGGAACAGAAGGACCTACAAGATCCATATTTCAATCCCTCCATCTCATATTTTTCATTATTTCATCCATTCTTCCATTTATGAACCCCTCCAGCTCAATTTACATAGGCTTTGTCTGTGTCTTCTACAGGATTCCCTGTAATCCTACAAGATTCCTTGTAAACCTATAGAAGTTTCCTGTAGGAATTATAGTGGCCTTGAAAATCCCAAGAAAATTAGTCCTAGAGCAAGGGGATGACAACCCCATGTCTAAAAAAAAACCATTCACTCCACCACATCTTTGCCATGCCTTTCATCACCATGTGACCCCTGCATCCATCCAATAAGTCAATTCAAAAAAATATAGTTTACAAAAAAAAACCAACAAAAACAATAACAAATAGAAGGAGGAAAGAAGGAAAATACTTGAAGTCCACAAATCTCACCTACCATTCCCTACAACCCTTCTCTATTCATTTCAACAATCCTCATGCACCAGAAATGAGAAAAAATATGAAAGTTTAGGGGAGAGGCAGCTACAGGACATCCTGTAGGAAATCTATAACAACCTATCCCACAAAGGAAACTTTGCAAGTTTGCATCCATCTTCAGCACAAGGATTCCAATGTTGAGGAAGCTCCTCCATAGCTCACTAGTAGTAGCAATATCACCAACATCACTCTCCAACACCTACACATCAAAATAAACAAGCATAAAAAATAGGCCAATACACAGAAGAATATGCAACAAAAACACAACATAAAGACATCACTCTCCAACATACATCATCATCAAATCATCTTACCCACAAGTATGTCATCTTAATCATGCTCTCTCGTTAGTACGATATGATCAAAACTGTAGGATTATGTGAGAGTTGGTTTTATAAGCAAAGATGGCCAATTAACTTGGCTACCTTCGACAAGGAAAAAACAGTTAGACCACTCCACACGTGGCAACAGTAAAATCAAAAGAAAAAGGGGATAAGGCCAAAAATGGTTAAGTTATGGAGAAATGAAGTGGGATATGATTACGCAGTAAGGTGGAATGATGGACTAATAGTGGGACCAATGATCCAAAAGGAGGTGATCGTACTTAGACATCTAGCACACCATCCCACACGAACATCCATATATGGAAATAAAACATTGATTCCAATACAAAGAGAGAATTATCAATCTCGATAATTCATCGAAAAGAGGCTTCTCTTAGCGTTCTTGAAGTAGCAGCTACAGGAGACAATTAGCATATATAACGTAGGAGATATATAGGATCCCATAGGAAAACCTATAGGATCCTGCAGGATATAGAGGAGTCAACCTACAAGACTATCAATGGGCACTAAGGGAGGAGAAATCAAAGGTTGTCCTCACCAAAATGTAACAAGTGAGGTAAGAGCTATACCTTCCATGTTTTCCAGTTAAAAGAAGAAAAATTCTCAATTTGATTAAGGAAAATTGTAGTATAAGAGAATTGTATTGTAAAGTTAACATTCAAACCTCTCTCACCTACCAGAATTCTTGAATTGTATCCATACAAGGCTCCACAATTACTAGGGAAAAATGACAAGAGGTTTTAATAAGAGAGAACCCACAAACACAGTAAGTATCCACCAACATCCTCCTGTAGTAGAAATTTTCACAAGGCACCAATGGATGGGATTCTTTGGGAGGATGAGATAATACGATAATGAGGTGGCTAGATACTTTGCTCTCTCGCTCATACCCCTCAATAGGACCCATGCCATTGCTTTGGTGAAAGGCCTATCAGTGGTAATTATCCCTCAAGTTATAACCAAAATCACTACACTCCCTTTATGGTTACCATGGATAAAATAAGATAAGGGTAACAACACCCTTACAAAGAAGAAATTATTTTTGGAAGGGGAGGAGCCAATGGAGGACAAAAATGGGGTTAGAAGGGAAAGCATTCCATACCCTTGGAATGAAGTTAGTTACCACCTCATTAAATACATATCATGTGAAGGGAGATACAATGTGGTGTATGGATACCACTTCAGACTCCTCCAAGAACTGATATTTGGAGAAGACACACCTCCTCAAAATAGATTAAGTATACCCTACTTTATTTTTCAATCAATGATAGACATGATCATCAAAGTGGAGGAGGGAAAAAATCAACAATTAGCCCATCATGGGTTGATCAAACTCATCGTAGAAGATGCTCTACAAAACCTAAGATTCCCTATTACATGCAAAACTTTCAGAGACATGTAGGCAGGAGGAGAAATTCAAGCTCTTGAATATGACAAAAGCCCAACTATGAGTGAGAGGGGAGAAGAACTAGAAGAGGAAAATGAAGAAGAAACAGAGGAGGAAAAAGAGGAAGAAACATAGGAGGAGAATGAATAAGAGACAGAAGAAGGAACAAAAGAAGAGACAAATGAGCAGAGTGAGGAAATAGAGGAAGAATATGAAGAGGAAGTCAAGAATGAGAAGGAGAATGGAAAACATGAAATAAAACAAAAGGAAGAACAGAGGTCTACAGTCCAAGGCAAAGAAGGGGAAGAATAACCAAGGGTATCTCCAGAACCCACTAAGAAAGAGGCAGTGACTGCTCTCACTACCTTAAGTACACCCATCAAGCCAAAATATAAGAGGAAAAGACAAATCCCACTGTACTTCAGGATAAGAAAGAGAACCAGAGTTAGACAAGGGATACCTCAAACCCCCACAAAAACTCCAATTATCATTGAGGATTAACCAAAGTAGCAAGAAAAGGCATCTCCTCTAGAGTAAATTCAAGGAGAAGGGTCATCGAAACAAGCCTCTCCCAGATCTCCCATCACTTATGGTAGGAGGTGTGTCACAAGGTCAGACGCATCAAAAGGAAAAGGTCTCCTATAGGAGACATAGACAGACCTACAAGAATTAGGGGCCATCCTACAGGAAACCTTGTCAAATCTATAGGATGTACAAAAAAGGGACCAAGAAGGTATCACTCCACAAGAAACAAAGGAAGAAGACCAAGAACTAAGGGGACCTAGTCCACAACCTAACCTCAGCTCCTACTACAGATTCATTGAAGGAGGTAGGGTAATCCCACAAAATTTTCCCATTCCTTTATTCTTTGAACTTGAAAGAGAGAGGGCAAGGACATACAGGTGAATGAAAATTGCCTAATCAAAAGGAGTGGAGGATGTAGGCCATATGGAGGAAAAATTGAAGGAGATGGGCAGAGAACTGAGAAGCATAAGGGAAAGAGAGGAAATGTTGAAATCTCAGTTAGAAGCAGAGAAAGCATGGCTAAGGGTACAACTACAAGAAAGGGAAAGCCAGTTGGCAACTATGGCTAGTTTATCCTTGGAAGCAATCCAGTGCAGGATGCCAGCAAAGTCTTATCCCTTGTATCTCAAGGAACAATGGCTACAATTCCAAATCAAGACTTTAGCACATAGAGGCACTATGACCTTCCAAGACTATAGAAAATTTATTGATCTCTATGATCAAAGCACCTTGGAAGATAGAGTAAAAATGTATGAGTTTTACCTACACAACATGGCCTTGACAGATTTGAATGTGTGGGACCTAAATTCAAAACTAGGAGACTTTCAATTGATGGCCTTAGCATCATGGATGAATCATGAGGAGGCAAGAGCTACATATATGAAAAAGGTAATGGCAAGAGAAGAGACAAAAAACCTTATGATCAGAGATGAACAATCTAACCTAATGGTTCTCATCAGCACCCACAACCTGATTACAAATGATCATAAGCTTGCACCTAGGTACCTTGCTCCACAAGAACAAGTAGTCACACACTTTGAAGACATGTTTAGATTTTTAGGAGATGATAGCATGCAATCTTTCCAAAGGAGGTGGAACACCTTGCTTTACAGCCTAAAAATCAGAGAATACCATTCTCCTCACAGAATGAGAGAGGCACTAAATAGGACACCCATGTATAAGCAAGCTCTAAAAAGACTCAAAGTCAATTGGATTGGCTTGAGACTTAGTCCACCATTGCTTTTAGGAATGACAGAAGGAAGGAAATAAGAAGAAGAAGAAAGAATGTAGAGGGAAGAGATAGGGAGGAAGACATGATTTTATTCACAGGAAGAAGAAACTACAACAGAAGCATGGGATGTCAGGGAGGCCACCAGAGCAATGAAGGACATGGACATAGATTAGGTTGCTTATAAGATGAGAAACACTTTCAGTAGGGTGGTAGTGATGAGCCTCATCATTGGGTAACTATATGGATCTTAATACACCTCCAAGCTTACGAAAATAAACTCTTCTCATAATTCCTTACATGTTTTAATTGTATTTTTCTTGAAGAGATAAGTAAAGGTAAGATGTTATGTCTAGTGGTCTAATGTGCATTGATTGTAGGTTTTTGGGAGAAAATGATGGAAATTTTGGCTAATTAAGGTGCATAAACTCGAATGAGACAAGAAGAAGAGATTATAGGAGATGGATCTTCCTCATTAAATCCTCACTCGTTTGAGTATCCCTCAATAAAACCACATTATCTTAGAGTTCCAAGCAGTTGAGTCATGAAGATCATTGGCAGTCGAGCCAGTGTGATCCCGATCTTGGGGGGAGGCCCTCAAGATCTAAAAAATTGAAATTTGAGAAGAAAAAGAGGAGAGTGCCCAATAAACAGACCACAAAGATTTTTATTATTAAAATGAAGAATAACTGTAAAAGCTACATTGTGGTGGACAAACTGTCATTTTGTAAAATGCGACTTGTTACTTATAGTATTTTTCAGTTACAATACCATGGGTCAATTCCATGGGTGAATGAATACCATGGGTGGATGTCAAAATACCATGGGAAAATACCATGGGTGAATGAATACCATTGGTGGATAAATACCATGGGTGGATGCCACTTACAATACCATGGGTAAATTACATGGGTGGATGAATACCATGGGTTGATTCCATTTTCCATTCGGATCATTCCTCCCTCCTTAAGAAGCAACGGTCCCCACTGTGTGAAGTTTCGTCCTGTGAAGCCTTTGTTGAATATGAAGAGCCATTAAAGAGAAGGGTTTTACGTGGTTAACCCATAACCATGATGAACGAAGATCCTAGGATACAGATACCCTGTAATTATTGTGACCAATTGTGATACTAACAGTGTGTGGCCTAGCAAATTGACTTTGATGAAGTGTGGGTTTGTGGATGACCAATAACCATGATGAACGAAGATCTGAGGATAGAGATACCCTGTAATTCTTGTGACCAACTATGATACTGACAGTGTGCAACCTAGTAAATGGACTTCCATGAAGTGTGAGTTTGTGGATGACCCATACCAATGAAAAACGAAGATCTAAGGATAGAGACACCCTGTAATGCTTGTGGCCAACTGTGATACTAACAATGTGTGGCTCAGAGCCCAGGTCACTACCCATAACTATATGACACCTTCAGAATAGAAATATAACAATGGAATGAATACAAATGCAATTACTTGAACGTCCTTGACTAAACCCCTACTAGCCATGACATGAATTTCGTCAAACATGTCACAAATATGTAATCTACAGGTGTACACCATAGATCTAAGCAAAGGGGTCTCATACTCATCTGAGAATCACTAAGAAGCATTGATGCCTCAACACATTAGTTGCAGTGTCATCCATTAGGCCATAGATACATTGTTCATTCGTTTACAAGTAAAAACATAAGGAGAGCCATACATAGCTAATGTCACAATAAATTTTCATAACCAACATAATAACAATAAAAATATCAAGGAAACAACAGTCATATAATCAAAATATAAATCAATACAATACTAATGAATAACAAGGAGAAATAACCTCATATTCATGATACAAATCCAACCGATTGTGGGGCTTTCATGAAACACCTGATCGTAGACATGGTTGAGCCAAATATCTATTCAGCCATTCACCCCCATGCCATATTCCAAGCATGAATGTGGGATCTCAACACATCAATCCAAAACCATCCACGGCTTCCAGAGGTCAACCACCTCAACCCATAAAATAGTGATTCCACCTCATGGTTGGGCATCAAAAAACCATCATCAGATTGATCTTTACCCAAGCCTTCCAGGGCTCCAGAGTGTTTGTTCCAACCAATGATTTCATGACTAGTAACTCAACCCACCAAGGGCTTCCAGAGTGTTTGTCCAACCCAAGCTTCTAGGACTAGTAACTAACCCAGGTTATTACAGGGCTTCTAGATCATTTGTCCAACCAGGGCTTCTAGGAACTAGTAACTCAACCCAAGCTAAAGGAAACATAAGAACCATCCAGAAAAATAAGAAATGAACCCACAATGCCATGGTTATCCAGGAAATGGCAAGGGTAGGAAAATCCACTGTCAATCTAGGAAATCCTCCATGCTAGTGAGAGATCATGACCAATAAACCACATGCATATGTCATGTATGCCAAAATTAGTGAGGAAAACATACATGCAACTTTGTACTTACAAGAAAAATATGTTGTAGTTGTTGATCCCGATGTCCTCTTGTGCTTTCCTGCTCTTCCTTTTCTTTCTTTCTCCAAAACTCTAAGTATTCCACACTCTCCAAGAGTGCTCCAAGAAAACTCTGTGTGTCTAGGAGTATGAGAGAGAGAGAGAATAGAGAGAGAACTCCAAAACTAAACTGAAAAAAGTTTGTTGATTGATCCTCATAAGAATTTTTATTAATGAGACCTCTATTTTCTTCATTTTCCATTATTTTGCTCCTCACATGCAACTCGTGAGCTTTCACCTCTCTTTTCTCCTAACTTCCATTATTATCATAAATAAATGTGCCAAGATGCCATTTTACCTTTCCAAAGCCTTTTCCATTGCCTTTGCCAATTTCCTTAGCCATTAATCAACCACAAGTGATCCTCATTACTATGCTTTTGGCCAACATTTAGCTTGGAATAAATGTCCCATCCACCGTGTTATTATTTTTCTTTTATTAACTTTTATTACATGGAATTTTCACCAATGTTGTTACAATGATGTCTCTAGATCTTGGGTCATTAATCTATTTCCTTAAGTCCAAGAAAAACTACCTCTTAACCAAAAAAAGCAATTTTAGAAAAATAAAACTTATAATTATATATAAATACTACTTTTAAAATATTTAATATACTTTTACTTCATTTACTAAAACATTGGTTATCTTCTAAAATATAATATTATATATTGTTTATGTTGTGATGATTAAGGATATCCACATACATTTTTGGTATTTTAATTGTCTTGGTATGTTTTATGGGTAAAGTTTGTTCAAATTCTAAAATAAAATTTTAGAATAATTATTTTAATAAATAATAGGAATATAAAATAGGAGTGTTTTATTTTTAGAATAATTATTTTAATAAATAATAACAATATAAAATAAGAATGTTTTAGTTTGAGAACAAAATATACATTATGAATAATTAATAGCTAAAATTTTAAATGAATAAATATTGTATTTTAAACAATAATGTGAAGAGTATATATGTGAAAAATTTTTAGTAATTAATTTTAGTTATAATTATTGGTTTGAATCCAATCTATATAAGGATTATGGTTTTAGTAATGATGTTGTAATATCGAATTAAGTCAAAACACAAAATACATTAGTCTTACTAGCATAACCAGTTGAGAATGGGCCTCGTCAACAAGGTGGCCCAAGATCAAACCTCATGGGGTGGTTGTGTCTTGTGCTAGGGGGAAGAGACATGCTAAAAAATCTAGCTAGCTAAGGGATGGTGTGGCCCAGGTATGATCCCTGGGTCACTTTGACAACTTAGATGCCCCTAGGTCGCAGCTCCTCAAACCACAAGTCAATCCTAAAAGATCACAAGCAACTTGACAATGAATACTTTAGTTATTGAATACTTTGATCAATTTGATAATGAATTTACTTATTTTATCAAATACTTTTATTCTAAACTTTAAACCACAATTAAATTAATAGTTAATAACTCCAAATTTCAATTAACATATTTATTTTACGTAGAGTCCCTCTAAATTTCAATTAAGTTGGTATTAGTTTTATTTTTGTTTTAATAAAAAACATATTCTCCATAATAAGTCCTTTGGATTTTGATTAGTTTGGTGTTGGTTTTAATTTTGTTTCACATCCATGTAAAGTTAATTAGTCCTTTGGATTTTGATTGGTTTGGTGTTGGTTTTGATTTTATTTTTAATTTGTGTAATGATTTATTAAGTAGTTACAAGAATCAAATTTGTTAAGTGTAATTTATGTTATTAGTTAATTTTAAGTCATATATTAATTTTTTCATACTAAATAATAAAAAATAATATTTTGGAAAAAAATCTCTTTAAATGCTAGATAAATATATACTTAAGATCCATTTATCTTTGGTTTTTAAATTTTTTAATGTAAATTTAATTACTATCATTAACATATTATAGAGTTAACAATTTTTTTTAATTTTTTTAATTTACTTCCAAATATAAATATATTATGTGTTTTTTATTTGAATTGTACTTTTTACTTTGAAATTCATTATATTATATATAAGCTTATCGTTACATATAATAGAGTTAAAAATCTGAGACCTATCTCCAAATTCAAGTCACAGAGGACATGTCGGAAATCAGTCTCATAAAATCGGATCCATCTCTAGCCACCACTTCTGTGGGCGCCATTGTTTAGTGTCAGATTTCCAGTCACGCATAAAGTACGAGGGCTTACTGTACATAGGGGCACAAGGTGATCTAAAGAATGGCGAACGGTTTTAGATTTAAAGGCAGCCAAAAGACTATGTGCTAATTCATATTACTTTTGTTGACATAATAGGAGTTTATGCTGATTGCAAATTTTTAAATATTTTATAAAGGAATTTGAGTTTATGTTAGATTGCACATTTTAAAATATTTTAGAAATGAAATTTATTTTATGATTATTAAGTTCGAAATATTATATAAATGAAATTGAGTTATGTTAATTACAAATTTTAAATATTTTAAAAATTATATTGGGTTTAGTTGATTACACATTTTGAAATATTTTAAATGAAATCATAAAATCATATATTAGACTTTCAAAATATTTCAAAATTTGTAATTAAATAAAATAGTTTAATTATGATAAAAAAAACTTTAAGATTGACCTTCAATTGTTACATTTAATTATTTATTTATGAATTGAAAAAAAACAAATTATGTAGAAGAGTTTGAAAGAATTTCAAGCATTACTCTTTTCTCTTATATCAACACTAAAGCTTATTTAATTTGTGTAGTTCTTCTCACTATGAAGCTCTAAATATTAGTTTATTTTTTTTGTCTTTCTCATATCTTAACATTTATATACTTGAAAGTAATGCTTCCATGTATATTACAGGTTGTGATTGTGAGTTCCTAGGTGTTATTTTGAGGTCAGTGTTTCTTATGTGTATGAGTTGTAGTTGTGTCATGTCCAAGTCATGAATTTGGTGATCTATATATTAGAAAAAATATATCTATTGTGATCAATAAAGATATATGAAGTGTGATTTGTGTAACTATGCTCACTCTCCTGATTTCTAACTTGGTATCAGAGAAGGTTTTAGCTTAACTCCCTCACAGGAGCGCCAGGAAGATGTGAGAGCCATGGTAGTTGGTTCTCTGTAAATAAGCAGATTAGGGTATGAGCGTGGATTGCCTTTACTTTTCTATGAAAATATATTAGATTGTTGTTTTATGGGTAATTGTCAAATTTGTGTGTCTTTGTAAAGATTCCCGTGTGCATGTTGTGTGTAAGAAGAGGACAGAGTCTCATCTAATAACAATTTGGTAAATACAAAGGTCAACACTAGAGCCAACATTCCTCTTGTATCAGGGAACCCATACGACACTACTTTTATTGTGAGTGTTTATTTCGATATGACCAATGATGTGTCATCTTTTGATGATGCGTGTTGAATGATATTTCGATCTCACTTTCACAATATGGTGAATCATATATATGGGTCATTGGGACTTGTGTGCTTGGGGAACTAGGCATTGTTCCTAATAATGGTGTTGAGCTTCCTACAAAGTGATTTCTCTTCTCATGGAAGCTCCAGAAAGGGATGCATTAGTTGGATTTGTTTAATTGAAATAAGAGTACTATCATGATCTCATGTGGATCTCAGATCTGGGCATGTAAACGTTTGCATATGGAGTCCACAAAGTGGAAGAGATGAGTCATTTGTGGCAAAACATGCCCAAGATTTAGATGAGCTTTGGGAAATGAATCATGTCTCTAACAACTTAGAATTTTTTGGTTTTCACAAATATTTAGAATTCGATCAAGGGCTCTTTGTAATTTATTGTCATTTTTTTAGTGTATTTTGCAACACTTTGTCCAAGCCTATCCATTCTAACATCATTTTGCAAAAAAAACTTCATCAAGCAAAGACTGTCGAAATTGCAGTGGGGCTAGAGGGTTGAAAGTCTACTAAATTCAAAGGCTCATGTATGTTTTTATTTATCTTTCAGCGACATGATATCTATGTATAGCATTGTCCTCTTGCGCAAGCACTGGGAAGAGGTTAGTTTGTTCTTCCATGTCAATCTTTGCAAACTCTATGTGGAGGAAATACAATGGATTGTGGCAACAGAAGGAATCTTAGGTAGAGGTGAGAAAACCATAGTGAATGTGCAAATTCATCAAGCATTGTTGGGTTCTTTGTTTTTTTTTTCTATTTTTTAGTTAAATTGGTATGTATGATTTAAAATTATATGAAAGACTCATTCATAAACAAAGTAATATAATTAAATTATTGGTTCTCAAAGTTCTTTGGTGCCAAGAGAATATATCCCTAATTTAATTATATTTAGATTTTGTTAAATGCTGATGAGTGTTGTTGTTCTTCAGTGCTTCAATATCAATAGCTATAGGTTATATATATACGTATGTAAGTGTGTATATGTCAAAAAGGTCAATTGTATGATTGATTGTTGATTAATCTTAGGACCTAGAGAACTTACTTATATAAAAGGAAGTATGTATTTCGATGCATACCACTAGGATGGAAGTGTGTCCATAGAGAAATTCAATATCAAGACTGTTTTTTGAGGTCGTTAAGAAACGTCGGTCCTACAAGTACGTGAATGGTGAATAGAGGCAATTATATTTTAAATGGATGTCAATTGGTACCTCAAAGTTGTGGTGGTGAAGAAAGAGTGGCGTCTACGAGATTCCAAAGCCGGTGTAAGTGTTGATGAAGACCAACCAAACAAAATATCATTGTTGTAATTTGTGATTTGACATGTAAGCATCAAGGGAGGGACTTGGAATTAATGCTTCTACGTGTAATATAGGTTGTTATTGTGAATTCTAGGTGTTATTCTAGAAGTTGTTGTTTCCTATGTGCATGAGTTGTAGTTGTGTCATGTCCGAGTCATAGATCCACTTTCTTAAGATTTAGATTTGTCAAAGTCGGTGACCCATATACTATATATGTAAGCATTGTGATCAATAAAGATATATGAAGTGTGATTTGTGTAGCTATGCTCACTCTCTTGATTTATAAATCATGTTAAGGTTATACTTTCTTTCAACTTGTTCAATATAGGGGTGATGATCAAATTAGATGACATTCATTGATTCTAACATTAATTCATAATGATTTGGGTTTATTCAACAATTCTAGACTCAATATTCAAGTAGCAATCTATGAATAACTTTTCACTTTTGAATGTTGTAAAATTTGTTGTTTTATTTCTTCCGACAAGTCTTATGTAATAGCTAAGACTACGTAGTGATAATGTAATTAGCAAAGTAGTTCCTAGTCCTTTTTCATAATAATCTTATTACTAAAAGGACAGGAAACCTAAGTTATTTGTTTTTATATGGATAAGAAATTCTAAGTAACCATGTCATATTTTGATTTGTAAACCTATTTTAAAGTGAAAAGATATTTGATCCCTCAAGGGGCTTGGTAGATCCAGAGTTAAGATGGATCTAGGTTGGTTTATATTTTTATTTATTTTTTATAAATAGAGTTACTTTTTATGTTTAGTTTTAATTATTGTAAATTTATAGCTCTATTTGATTCTAATTAGTAATATGGTTTTATGTTTTCTTCCATCAGTTGTACAACCTTTGCTTACTCCCCATCTTTGTAAATTTACAACTTTGTTTGTCTCCAACTATTACCATGGTTTTATAGTTTTATTTAAAAAAATTTCAATTTGAAACCCTACTACCCATGGTTGTCAATTTACAAGTTTAAAATTTTTTATAAGACATTATAATAATAGAATGTTGAAATTAATAAATTTATGTTAAATATGATCAATTTGTAATTTTTAATTAAAATTTCATTTTAGAGAATATAAATTTCACTGAGATACTCTAGTTAATGTGTTTATTTTTAGTTTCTTATCTATAAATATTAAAATAAATTTTATTTGAAATTTAAAAATATATTTTAATTGAAAAATATTAATGTATATAAACTAGATATATTAAACATAATACATGCCAAAACAAATGGGTTTGTGATTAAAAAATAAGGTGATCCGTTTTAAAACTAAATCAGTCAATTCAATATATGTATCTTATCATTTATCCCATATACTCATCTTAGGGTTTGAGACTTGATTAACAAACATTTAGAATAAAGAAAAAATGGGAAAAATTAAAAAAATATTGAAAATAAAAGAGAAATAAAAGAACAGAGCTTTAGTTTGATGTTGTGGTTTACCTTTATCAATAATAATTGAAACTTGAGCAATGTTGTACAATGGATTTGAAATTTTGATAATCCTCTGTTATGGGTATTGCAAGTTATGAATTCATTTCTAGGTTTCCTTAGAGATAACATCATGCTATGTCTTACATTTATACATAATTGTTGGAGGTTATTAAGAAAATACACATCAAGAGAAGGATTAAATACACATCAAGAGAAGGATCAAATGATTAGTTACTTTTATGTGTGGAATTGAAGTTTTATGTCTTTAAATAGGCTATATTAGAGAATAATACCATGGGAAAAACTAGGGGTTGTCAAATTTACCTCAATTTAAATATTTACATTAATTAATAATTTTATGTATTTTATTTTATTTTCACATTTAATTTAATAACCAGGATCAAATGTTTACTAACACAAATTGAGAATGGTAATTCATTATCTTTTAACTTCAATTTATTTTATCTTTTCTATTTGACTTTATAACTCTATCAAATAATTAACAAGGAAAAAACTAAATCTTAAATTCACTATTATTTTCAATTATTTTATTAATATTTATTATTTTATTTTATTTTCTTTATTATTTTTTATTTTATGTAATTTGACTTAGTCAAAATTGTTTTATAGGCAGGCAATCCATATTAGGTTGGAGACAACACACAAAAGATTTGCATCTTGAGAAATTTATTATTATTATATTGGCTATTAAATAAATTATTAATTTTATCATTTTGTTCTGTTTTGTTTTTATTTAATTTGATTTGATTGAGTAAAAATAATTTTTTTAAATAATAATTGCATCCAAACACAACATGGAAGAGATGTTGCAATGCTTTGTGCTATTATGTAGGCATAGTCTAACTTATTGAAGAAATAGCCCTTTTCACCATGGGCACTTGACTTATGCAAAGTTTTTAAAAATCATTGGATTTTGATTAAAATTAACCAGAAAAATATCTTGAAAAAGGCCATTTAGTCTATAAGTTAGACTATGCCATTATATTATGTAAAATCTTTGACTTGATCAAGCTACATAAAAATATAAATATAAATATAAAATTAGATTAAATTAATAAATATAAAATTAAATATAAATAAAATGAAATTAACACAATTTATTAAGTAAGATATTTTGACTCAATCATATTACATTAAAATAAAAATAAAATTGAAATTAACCTTAACAAAATAAATAAAAATAAAAAATAATAATTATAATTAATAATAATTAATAATTAAACTAACTTAAATCCATCTTAACTCTAGATCTTTCATTCATATAAAGGGATCAATCTATTCAGTTGCAAATCACTTTTAGAGTGAAAATAGATTTGATCCCTCTAAGCACTTGGTAGATCCAGAGTTAAGATAAATCTTGGCTACTTATAATAATTATTACTATTTTTTAATTTTTTTTTATATAATTTGATGGAGTCAAAATGTTTACATAACATAAGAATATATCTCCCACGCTAGGCTAGGATGGAGAAGACCTTTCAATATTTTTTTGATAATCATGATATCTTGAAAAATGCATAAGGTACTTTAGGATCCTCTTAGGAAGGGTAAACAATAATGGACAATTATTTTTTCCTCATCTCATTTACATAAGGGTTTATTTTTTATTTTATTTTTTGGGTTTCAAATGCTAATACAAAAATAATTAATTTTTTTTTGCTAATTCAATTTCCATAAGGGATTTTTTTTTTTTGCTAATTCAATTTCCATAAGGGATATTTGTTTTTTGTTTTCATAAAATATTGGTGTCATTGAAGTTTTAGCATTGTCTTGTCATAAGGATTAAATGGTACAGTTAACATGAAATGCACAATGGGTAAAGTATTTTTAAGGTCGAGTTATTTAATTCTTGGTTTTCACAGAAAGGAAAATTGAAAGGGTGTATTATAAATGTTTCTTCTACGCCTCACCCCCCCATCTTCTTTCTAATCAGAATAACGATTTATAAAGAATCAACAACTTTGAAAGATCAATTTTCACTACTACACCAAATAAAACTATTTTATAAATGCCACAAATGATCCAATTAAATCATGTCTCTAGAAACTTGAACCCACAAAGTTGGGAAAACAAATTGTTCACCAAACCTCTAGAGCTATGCTCCTTTGACTAAAAAGCAAGGACATGGGGGTGTGACTTGATCCACTTATATGTGCATAGGTCATGAAACCATTTAATATAGTCTCTCTGGGTGCAACCATGTGTTCGACTACTACCTCAAGATTCCCGCATGCCTCCATGGGAAGCTATCATGGGAACTAAACCTTACACAATGGTCAAAACATCCTCACTTTCCATCATGGATTTTGCATGATAAATGTTACTTACATTTTTGTTTTAAATGTATGGTCAAGTCAAGTTCAAAATTTAGAGTTGAAGTAAATTTAGAGACAAGTCCAAATGTAAGTTGAAAGATTTTGGTTATGTAATGAAGCCTTCGATAAAGTGATGGTTAAATTTAAACTCAAACCAAGTTTGATTTACATCAAATCATAATGTCAGTGGTTAAATTATGTTTTAAAGTCAAGGTCATAGGTTTCATTCATGATGGAGATGTTCTTCCTATGAGAAACATACATTTTAGGAAATTAGAAAAGAATATGATAGTAGAGGAAGTAGACACCAAGGAAAAAAGAATAAAACAAGGAATGGAACAAGAGAGAAGAGGATGGTGAAAGTTGAATAATACAAGCTCCTAGACATGAGTAAAATAATTAGAATTTGGCAAAGATGATGCAGTGAAAGCAAGATAGAATGTGTGTCGATTTGGGTTTTCTTGGGTGCTTGTGTAGAATGGTTGTTATCTCCCACACCTAGGTTCAATTCACTTTGACTGACATGACGATGAGAAATATTTTTGTAATGATTACAAGCCTATTAATATTCTTTTATTGACCCTCACTCTCACCCTTGTGTTGAGAGAGCGGTTGATTTCCCTTAAAAAAATAAACAAGATAGAATGTGAAATCTTGGAAAGTGAAGAAAGAAGATAAGTGCTTGGAAAAAATAAAAGGTGTAAGAGATTAACTATGTATCCTAAAAACATTAAATTCATTCTTGATAAATTTTGTTAATGGTAAAAATAAAATGATCATGGTCCTATGTTGTACAATCAACATATTTCCCTCAAGTTAAAATGTATCTAGAATTGGATGTACCTGAGACAAATTATGATTTATATAAGTCATGATAAGAAAACTATATCCCCACTAATTGAATTTTAAATCGTTCATGGTAAACCAAAAAACACTTTCTCGTGAGACGGGAAGGTTAATGGTTATATGGAAGCACTTCATATAACGTATGGTTCTTAGTAAGCAAAAATCATCTAAAAATGATATTGGTTAAGGGTGAACTCATACAAAACCCAAAGGATATAATGGTTGAGGTAATCCACTAATCCACAAAAACCTAAAGGATGTAATGGTTAAGTGTAACCTAGAAAAAAATAAATTGTGGTTATAGGCAAGCTAAAGAAAAACCAAGATGATGATTAATGATGATGCAGGGGTAGCAAAAATTTTTTTTAACTAATTGTGTTTTGCCGAACCATGTATGAGAAAAAATTCCCTAAAGAATCAATGAATACAATTTTTGATGACTCATCTATTCTAGTGGATGATGAATCTTCTTTATGGACTTCAATGAACATAATGCCTATAATTTTTCAAGTACAAGAATAAAATTGAAGAGGAATGAAGAAGCCCAAAAGACGAAGATCGTAGAAGACAAAAGATGAAGAAAAAGAATATAGTTGAAGAATATTGAAGGTGAAGAACATAAAAAAAAGATGAATATCGGACCAGTAAAATAAAGAATATGATTATATCATGACTACTTGTTAAGTGGGGCATGTGGAATTAACTTCTACTTGTGAATCATCAATATTCTTTAAATTGTATGACAACTTTTTGATGATATAGACCAAGAATACAAGTTTACATATTAAAAAAAGATGAGAAGAAAAGAGACATGTTAGGGATGCATATCAGTTGAGATATTCATGAATAGATTATGGGAGATAGTTATGTATTAAAATATGTAATTATGACATATTTGTTTCGTCACCTAAAGTTACATAATGGGGCCTAATTGTCTAGTAAAAATACACAGAACATTGGTATGACTGAATAGAGTTTCCCCTTTGGGGGTTTCTTGAGTGTAAACTCCTTATGTCCCTTGCTTAATAGTTTCTATGATTTTTTGTTGGTTATTAAACCCAACAAACATGAGTATTCATAAATAAATTAACATATTACAAAACCCTATATTGCAACTAGAAAATAATACTTAGCATTACATATCCAATAGAATAAAAACAAATCTAACATCAACAACAATCACCAATAACAATAGTAAAACCTACCACTTTGCATAGCCCAAATGGACTACCTATACAATGCATGATGGTCATATATAACTCTATCAAACCCTAACTAACTTAAACAAATTAAAAAATACATTACACTACATACCATTAATGACTCATCTAAATTAGGCCATAAAACAAGGTTTCCTTCCATTGTTGTGCAATGAATTGGGGCTTCACATGTCATATTTAAGGTTGTCCATCTGTTACATGAAAAGTACATCAAGAATTGATGTTCTTGAACAAATATTGAAATTATGATATGGTTTACTTAATGCAAGAAGCCTACAGTGGAAAAGAAACTCAATAAAATAAAAATAAAGAAACATATATGCATCAACTAGAAATACATTCATCATAGTTATATAGGAATTAACCCAAAATATCATAACATTAATAGTATATATACAAAGAGTAAAAAGAGCATGGATATAATTAAAAATGATTTTTTTTCCTTAAAATATTCCATTGGTTGGCTACATATATTGGATGTTCCACCCAACCATATAATCTTCTACTCCAAATCTCTTTGTAACCGTCACCCACAAGCTATGATTATGGTTCCACAAGGATGGGTACATAGGCTGAATCTATCTAGACACGACAATCAACAACCTTTTGTACATATCATAGTTTACTTAGTCACACAATAATCCCTATTGTTATATTTTACCAAACTAGTCATGCAGGCATCTCAAATTACACCTCTCTTTTCCCTTTATCTTGCACAACCCAAGGAAATAATTATCTTCTTTTCAATTTAGTCCCTCAAGCTATTCC
Organism: Pinus taeda; assembly: GCA_000404065.3. Classification (NCBI taxonomy): domain Eukaryota; kingdom Viridiplantae; phylum Streptophyta; class Pinopsida; order Pinales; family Pinaceae; genus Pinus; species Pinus taeda. The sequence goes on along the minus strand of APFE030375436.1, from coordinate 210,249 downwards.
ATTTCCTTCCATGGCTCTAATGTTACTAGTTATGGAATATCAATGATGGAGGCTCTAAAGTTTCTCAACCATGGAAAATGTTTCAAGAATGCCAATGCATACATGCACTATGGTATCATCACATACAGGAAAATAACTAGCCTTGACCCACAACCAACTAGAAATGGTCACCATAAAGAGCTCTTCTTGATATGAAGTGAGAGAAAGAATGAATAAGAATTCCCCTAACCACCCAAAACTTGGGTTAATATATTAATTCTCCTGATATGCCTTGCGGAATCCTAAAGGAATCTTATATAACTTTTTTGCAAAACTACATCAAATATGGGATTAATAAAATATCTTAAAACTTTAATCTCTAGTCTCTCTAGATACCCCCCTCTCTTATGGAATCATTTACCCCATAACTCTTATCTTTTTTGTAGTTGATGATGTAGTTTTATTAATAATATCGTCAAATTATTATGTCACTAGGCTCTTTGGCCTTTCCTCGCGAACAATCATATTTACTCATTTGGGGATTACAACTAGGGTACTACATTCTCCTCCACCTCCCTTTGGAACATCATTAGTTCACATAACCATACAATTTTACATGTACACAATTTTAACAAAAAATTAACAATAACTATGGGTATGCCTCTCACATTGCATCATCCAACTCCCACATTGCTTCTTGAAGGATGTAGCTTGTCTACTAGAAATTTATCCACATGATGGCTTTTTATGGAGCACCATAACCTGTCTATCCAATATACACATTGGTTGTACCTGAAAGTCTCCTTCTAGCTTCACCTAAGTCTGAGTCCAATCAAGGAAATGGTTAGGATCATACACATATGTTTTTAGTAAATACACATGAAACATATTGTGCACAATCATGGAAGAAAGAAATGTAGGAATGTATACAAACAGTCCTATCCTATTGAATATTTCAAATGGATTATAAAATTTAGTTGGTATATTTATATAGTTTCCTAGTTTCAAGGAACTTTCTTTAGCTTCACTTTCAAAAATACAGGTCACCCCACTATAACTTCCATGTCTATCCTACTCTTATCTAAACATTGTTCTTTTTATCTTATATAACCTTTAATTTTTCTTAATAATAACAATATTATCTTCCATCTCCTTGAGCAATTCTAGCCTTGATACTCCTATTTTCTAGATTGTTCCAAGTCAATAGAGTATTGCATTTTATACCATATGGTTATTTAAATAGGCTCATCTTTAGTGATTCCTAATACCTGTTATTGTAGGCATACTCGACAAAACGATTAAAAGATAACTCAATTGGATGGCTTATCCATCACCTACATTCTCAACATGTCCTATGTCACTTTGTTGACTCTCTCTATTTACCCATTTAACAGTGGATGATATGTTGTGTAAATATTCAAATTTGCACCAAATTATTTTAACAATCCTCTTCAAAATTTTGAAGTAAACATTAGATATTTATTTGAAACAATTGCCATAGGTGTTCTAGGGAAAATTTTAAGAACCCCCCCTAAATTTACATGTATAATAAATGGGCGAATATCCATGGTATATAGGAAAAATGGAAGGCGATTTTATCAATAATATGATATGTATATATAATTTTTTTGCGAATCTCTCACCAGGCATGGCAAATATTTTACTCAATTATAAAATCTTGTGTTTATTGAATACACAAATGAAATCATTGCATTTCTTTAAAATATATTTTGAAATCAAATTACTGAAATTACATATTGATAACGTAGTGGGTGTAAGATAAAATTCACCCGTGCCATTCGCAGAAAGCATGAAAAAAAACCTAATAACTATATATAAAACCAAGAAAAATTCAAATTCATCACTTCTAGGGATGTCATAACCACCCTGCCAATACACAAGTATGTTCCTGTTTGCAATTAGAAAAATTACCCAAATTACAATATGTTTACTCCACTTCTAGGGACCTCGTAACCACCCTGTCAATACACAAGTATGTTCCCATTTGCAATTAGAAAAATTACCCAAATTACAATCTATTTACTCCAGCATATGTTGGAAAGTTATAGAAGGATGACTAGTGTAATCAATCCATTCCTTTTAGCCCTGGATTTGTTTCAGTTTAAAACATAAGTATACAAATATACTTGTCCAATGTCTATGCTTTAACCATTCACCTTAAGATGTTTTTACAATATAATTTCTAGGTCTATTTAATATCTTCATTATCATAAAAACCAACCTATATCCATCTTAGCTCCACATCTACCACTCTTAGGGGGATGAAATCTATTTATCCCTCTCAGCACTTGGTAGACCCAATTAAGATGGATCTAACATAGAATTTCCCCTTTAAATAGTCTATGCTCACATGAATACCATGGGTTATCATAAACCTGGACCTTAAAAATTAGTATTAG
>APFE030375436.1:134334-177066 GCA_000404065.3 Pinus taeda | reverse complement strand
ATTCCTACAGCTACAACCATATAAACAAATGTCCCTCAAGCAAGCTAAGAAGGATAATAAATTATCACCAAAGTATTATGGTCTGTACAAGGTGTTGCAAAAGATTGGTACTATGGCATACAAATTAGAGCTTCCTGCAGCTTCTTGAGTGCACCTAGTTTTCCATGTTTCATGTTTAGAGAAGGTTATAGGCGACAAGCTCCTAGTTCAAACAATATTGCCAGAACTTGATGAATAAGGAAAAATTATATTGGAACTGGAAGCAGTCAAAGAATGAAGAACTCGATAGCTATGAAATCAATCAATTTCGTTGTATCTCATCAAGTAGAAGAACTTATCCACTGAAGATTCTGCATGGGATGATGAGAATTTTATATAGAAGCATCCAAAACTACTCAAGCATTGAGGACAACAATTTTTGAAGGAGAGGGGCATGTTAGGTCCCTATAATACTAGTAATTACCCGATTAATATTGTAGGTGTATCCCTTATTAATATTGTTGTGCCCCTATTATCCCCATATTTTTATTACTATGCGCCATAGAATCCCTCTATTGTTATTTTTGCGGCTTTGTATTATTATTGTTAGGTCAGCGGGTTATATTGTGACTCCTTAGACTCCTATATATAGAAAGGAGGTTTTTTCATTTGAATGATCCAAGAATTGTTCATTTGTGTAATGTAAGGAGGTTGCCCCCTCGAAGAGGCTGAATTCTAAGGCGTTCAACTATCTTTTATATCTTTTTCTGAGCTGCTTCCATAACATCGAATTATATAGCTTGGAAGGATCACATGGAAGCCGTATTAGAGGACAACAGTTTTAAGGACTTCATTGATCAAGAAGTTCCCAAGCCAATAGCTGTTAATGCCCAAGAATTGGTGGAATGGAATAAATGTGTGGCTAGAGCGAGGAGAATCCTTCTAGAGGGCGTTCGAGACCACATGGTCTCAAGTCTCCATGGGAAGGAGACATCGTTTTCAATGTGGAAAACATTGAAGGATCTATATCAGAACAACAACAATTAGAGGAAGTTGGCACTGAAAGACAAGCTTTGGAAAATCAAGTGTGAAAAGGGCGACGTGATCTCTACATATCTGAACAAGCTCACCACCTACAGGGATGAGCTTGGAAGTGTAGGGATCACGACAACCGATGATGACATGGTGAGTCTTGCTCTCCTCAGTCTTCCTAAGAGTTGACATAGCTACCAAGGCTCAGTAAATGGAAGAGAGAAACTATCAGATTGGGAATGACTTTGGTTAGGTCTGATGCAGGAGGAGATAAGAAAAAGCACCAGAGATGGATCTTCATCAAAGCAAGATGATGAAGAAAATCTAGCCTTAACGAGTAAGGCGAGGAAAGGGAAAGGGAAGGCATCCCATTCCAAATCCAATTCTTCCCATGGTGGGAAGAAGATTGACAAATCGAAAGTGAGATGCTTTCATTGTCATGAGGTGGGCCATTATGCTACAAATTGTCCACAAAAGAAATCTAAGAAGGGATCCTCGAAGGGATCAAATGGTAAGGCACTGGCCTCATAGTTCGAATTATATTTCACCCTCATCACATGCATGGTTTCATCGATGGTGGGATGTGTTTGGTACCTAGACAGTGGAGCTTCATTCCACATGATCAGTGACAAGAATCTTTTCAATACCTTGGAGGAGAAGGATCTCCAGATGCGGATTGAGATGGGCGATGATGGAAAGTATCATGTTTCAAGTGAAGGTACATTTGTGTTTCACAGGGAGCATGAAGCTCCTCTCACCCTGACTAATGTAAATTATGTACCGGGTCTGAAGAAGAATCTTGTGTCCGTCACTATGCTGGAAGAAAAAGGCTATGATGTAGTATTTAGTAAAGGAAAGGCATTTCTGAGGCATATCAACAATGGACATACCAAGAGGATTGGGATTCAAGTAAAGAATCTCTACAAGTTGGAGATAGACGACTGTGCTGCATTGACAAGATGTTGGCAAGCTATGGCATAGAAGATTGGGCCACTTGCACCATGGGGCCTTGAAGATCATGCAGTAGATTTCTACCAGACTTCCCAAGGGAAAAATGGAGCAAATGGAGACATGCAAAGGTTGCACCTTGGGTAAGTATGTGAAATCTTTCTTTCAAGATCGAGACAGTAGAGCTAGATCAATCCTGGAGCGAGTTCATATAGATGTGTGTGGACCATTCTCTACAGCCTCCACTGATAAACAAAGGTACTATGTTATTTTTATTAATGATTTTTCTCATAGATGTTGGATCTACTTAATGTAGAAGAAGGATCAAACCTTCTCAAGGTTTTGTGAGTTTAAAGCCTTGGCAGAAAATAATCTGGAAAGAAAATAAGGGCCTTGCGTAGCGACAATGGTGGAGAGTATGTCTCCCAACGATTTAAGGACTTCTGTGCAGCAGAAGGAATTAAGCAAGAGTTGACGGCACCCCATAACCCATAGCAGAATGGGGTGGCTGAAAGGAAGAACAGATCAATTGTGGGAGCAACTCGAGCGATGTTGCATGACCAAAGCCTACCACTTCATTTGTGGGCTAAGGCATGCAATACAACAATATACTTGCATAACAGAAGCCCACATCGTATACTAGGAATGGAGACACCAATGGAGGCCTTTTCTGGGAAGAGACCAGATGTGAGTCACTTCAGGATCTTTGGATCATCGGTTTATTGCCATGTGACCAAAGATGCCGGAAGAAGCTAGATCCAATAGCTGAGTTGGGGATACTTGTGGGATAAACTAATACACCCCACAACTATCTGGTGTTCCTGCCTACCAGTTAGAGGACAATGGTATGTAGAGATCTGAAGTTCAATGAGAAGAAAGCCATGTGAGTATCACTTGAGAGGGAGTTCAAGTTGCATGCAGAGGAGGAACTTTCAGTTCCTAAGGAGGAGGTGCCTCAGACTGATGTGAAGCAGCCGCATGCAGAGGATCCGGGAGTGGAGACATCCACTCATGCAGAGTCTTCCAGAGATGGGTGGAAACACTCAAGGGAAGCTAAAAGGTTGATTTTGGATGTGAGAGAGAATGTGGGACAGCCATCTTCTCAGCGCAGAAAGAGGAGGTCACCCGAGCGGTACACTGGTTACATGGCCCTCGTTGGGGAGTGTGTAGAGACCGAACCTTCTTCATTCGAGGAAGTTGTGCAGTAACCAATCTGGGTTGATGCAATGGTGGAGGAGTATGACTCCATCGTTCGAAACTGTGTTTGGGATGCTGTCCCCAAACCAGAGGACAATTCAGTGGTGAGTTCCTGATGGCTTTACAAGGTAAAGCAAGCAACTGATGGTAGTGTTGAGAAACATAAGGTAAGATTTGTTGCCCATGATTTCTCATAGGTCGAGGGGATCGACTACGATGAGACTTTTTCTCCTGTAGCAAGGTACTCATCTATTAGATTGATGTTGGCACTATCAGCTCAAATGGGTAGGAAGATCCATCAGATGGATGTGAATACTCCATTCCTCAATGGGAAGATTGAGGAAGAGGTGTACATTGAGCAACTAGAAGGTTTTGATACCTTTGATCATGAATCACATGTGTGTCGACTAAAGAGGGCTTTGTACGGGCTAAAGTAAGCACCTTGTGCTTGGTATACCAGGATCGACAACTATTTCACTGGGTTGAGCTTCACCAAGAGTGAAGCAGATGTGAACCTTTACCACATCATGGTAGAAGGTAAGCCATTGATCTTTGTTCTTTATGTTGATGATCTGATATTGACAGGTGATGATTAGATGATCAATTCTTGCAAGAACGACCTTGCAAGAGAGTTCAAGATCAAAGACATGGGTCTTATGCACTACTTTCTAGGCATGGAAGTGTGGCAGAAGGATGGGGAAGTGTTTACGTCTCAAGGAAAGTATGCCAATGAGATACTCAGGCGATTCCACATGGAGAAGTGCAAGCCCATGCAGACTCCTCTAGCTGGTAACTGGAGGAAGGAGGATGCTACTTCAGGTGAGGTATTAGCTGCTATTGTTTATCGGCAGCTTGTGGGTTCATTGATGTATCTAGTGAACACACAACTAGATTTGTGCTTTGCAGTGAACCAACTAAGTCAAGCTATGGTTCAGCCTACCAAGCTATTTTGGAAGGCAACGAAGCATGTGTTGAGATACCTTAGAGGCACATCTCAATATGGATTTTGGTATATATGGACAGAGGGAGTGAAGCTTTACGGCTTCACAGATGCAGATTGGGCAGGGAGTCCATCAAACCGAAAGAGCACCTCAGGAGGAATCTTCAACCTTAGTTTAGCTTCAGTTTCTTTGTACAGCATGATACAGAGGTCAGTTCCACTTAGCTCAGAAGAGGCTGAATACATGGCTGCCAGTTAGGTAGCATGTGAGGCCATTTGGATGCAGAAGATTCTAGTTGGATTGTTTCGTTAGAGGATGGATCCAACTGTGATCTATTGCAATAATCAGAGTTGTATCAAACTTTCTGAGAATCCAGTATTTCATGATAGGTCCAAGCACATCGATATCTGGTATCATCACCTTCGAGACTATGTGGTGAAGAGGATCATGTTGTTGTTGTATGTTTTGACCAAGGAACATGAAGCAGATATTTTGACTAAAGCATTGTCAAAATGCAAGTTCGAGTTCCACAGAGACAGGATTGGGGTGACTGATAATCCCTTTCTTGTTGAGAGGGAGTGTTGAACATAGCAACAACAAATGCTAAAAATAACACTGCTATAAATAGAATTTCAGGATACATTCCAATTTTAGTTAGTCCCTGAACTAAAATTGAGAATTAAAATTCAAATTTGATCTTAGCAACTTTTTTTAAAATAATTAATTAATTCATCTTGAGTAAATTAGTTGTAGAAAATCAAACATGAAGTCTATGTGAAGACATGCAACAATTTCCCCTTTGATTGAGGAAGTTATCCCTTGATTAAGGAGATCAGGATGAGTTTTACTTTGAGTTGTAATTAGTTAGGTCAGTTAACTAAGTTACATCCAGTTAGATTAGTTCCAACAGTTTGTGGAACTGATTGTGAGTTCAGTTAGTTAATGCATGCATGCACGTAACTGCTGCACTTCAGATAACTGAATATTCTCTCATAAATAACTCATGCATGTCAGTTCAGTTAGAGACCCAGTTGAGATCAGATGATGGGACAATGTACTATCAGTTGCAGGAATATTCCATTGAGGATATCTCTTGCATGCAGAAGGAATTCATTCCTTGGAGATTCTGCAGTTACTTCTGAGCTTGATGAGTTGTGTGAGAGGTCAATTCACATAGGTGGCAACCAGAGGACCCAGAAGAAACTGTGCAAGGAAATAGGAGGAGTGTAGGACTGAAGGAAGGCATATGTTGTGTCTATTCAGTCTATGAGAAGCATTGATGGATTGTATTGAGAGTTGGATATATTGTGAGCTAAAGCTTTGTGTAATCCAGTCATATTTCCACTTGTATGATAATACAGATATTGGGGTTTTTAGCTGAGGCTTTCCCCAGAGTATTCTTCTATGTTCATGTGTGATTTCTTTCTCATTCTCTATTATATGTGTTCTAGTTGATCTTGCTCATAATCGATTAAGCTTCTGCAAGTTTGTTTGTAAAAATAGATCAAGTATTTTCCTTTAGTATATTGCATTATCTGGTGATCTACATTGGGAAATTCTACATTGTGTATGGATGATGAAAAGGTGTTCACAGATGTTGATTGATCCAGTTGGTAAGTCTATTAACCAGATGTGATGAAATGTCCTATAACAGATTGCCCCCTAAAGTGAAAAGTCATAAATGCAATAGATGACTGAAGTGCTTTACCTTATGACAAGTTTGGATCAAGAACAAATGGTCGGATTGTCATCTGTTACAATATATTTTCATCATGATACTTCTAATGAGGGAGGAATAACCGTGCTTAACACATAAGCTGACCTTAGATATACAATGATCAAGAAGTTGTGTCCACTAATGATGGAGTGTGAATCCATGATTTGATCACTGTTTGTATGATCATATCCATGATGCTTTGTAATATTTCATTAACCTTGAAATTACAGTCTGGATGGATGAAACTAGATCCAGGGTCTTCCATCTTGTTCACTCAATCACCCAATGTATGAGTCTAACAATGCGAAAAAGGAGCTAGAGTCAAACATGGAACACACCATTTAATTATTGGCTAATGATGTAAGTCATTAACGAACATGAGAGAAACAAGCGATGATGTTAATGGCTCTCAAGGTACTACAATAAAAATCCATATGGTGTGAATGAATGAATTAAAGTCAAACACCACACAGAATTTGTCGGTCGAAAGCCAATGATGAAAGCCTATCACCGAGAGCGAGGAAAATTTCCATTGATGTATACAAGTCCCCAGGTAATGAAAGAATATTTTCTTAGTCAAATTCCTATATAATGATTTGATGTCGACAAGAAGTGACCTGTCGCAAGAGGGCCTTGATGTATCCCCCATTAATGACACGAAATGGGTATCATGATTTGAGATAGAATGATGTTGATGTGGAATTGGTTTAGGAATGAAAGACATCGAATGAAGGCTTAATATTATTGTAGACTTCTCTTGAACACACTGGTGACAGTGAATGGAGTTGGAATCATTGACCCAAAACCGAAAGTGGAAGCTTCGAAATGGTGCAATGAACCAAAAAGACAAATAGATTTCTCAACCCAACAACCACGAAGATGAAGTGGAAGAGTGTCATGTTCAAGAGCAATTCACTACCATTAATAGGTGGAGTAGCCTATTTTCCAAATTTCCCCAACCATTTCTAGTCAGTACCTCTTTATTTTTTAACAAGCTTGAGGAGGATAACATATGCTTGATTTGTAATTTTATCCTTTGGATGAATCCCTTTGAGTATTTTTAATGAACCTTGAGAAGGAGTGGTTCAGTCCCATCATGTTCGATGAGTCCATTGTTGTTTGATGTTTTTACGATTCCAACAAAGGTATAACTCTCTCCTTTTTCATGTTTTAGAGAATTTGAAAAAGAGGCAAAAAAGAAAACTCCAAAGGTTCCTTTTCATAGATAGTCTTGAGTCCAAAAAGGAAGAAAACAATACTCAAGAGAACCTCTTAACCATGTTTGAATAAGTTATTCCTTTTTCATAAATAGTATAGCTCAGTTTTAAAAAGGGGTAAACTTATACTGAGTAGATGTCTTTTCATTTACTTTAACATGTTCGAAAAGACAAGTGCTTGAAAATATTTTCATATTTTGGGACTTTGAAAAGAGATGAAAGAGGACTCCTCCTGGAGGAATGAGTGGTATAAATGGTATAAATTGGTTTCGATCATGGTGGAACTTCTCAAAACAAGCAAATTTCAAGAGGTTGGCTAATAAGACCACCCATCGCAATGGTTCCTTAGGAAAGGGTAAAACAACCAAGTGAAAGTGTATGATCATCCAAGCATATGGTTATTATGGAATGAGAAAACCAAGGCTCATCTAGCATAAACATGCTAATAAAAATAATAACCACAAGGGATATAATGAGAATAGTTTCATTTTTACACAGGCTTGAAACAGGGGAAAGTATGATTGAGATTGGTTTTATTTCTACACAAGCTTGAAACGGAGAAAAACTATGCTTGAAATAAGCCCCAAACATAATGACTCAAATATAGGCACATGCCCCCAAAACTTCATTTCATTCACCTAAGTAGATTATTGGTTATTAACAGGTGGATGTAATGAACGTCCATTTGAGAGATCAAGTGAAAGACTTGACTAGAAATTTATGAGATCTAATCAAAGACTCGAATTAGAAGGGGATTTGTTTCATTTTTTAACAAGCTTGACACAAGAAAAGAACTATGGCCATGACACCTTGTTTCATTTTTTAAGGAGCTTGACACAATACAAGGAACTCTACTTTAGGAACCTTTTTTCATTTTTTAAGGAGCCTGACAAAAGACAAGGGACTCTACTTCGGGACCTTGTTTCATTTTTAAGGAGGTTGACACAAGATAAGGAACTCTGCTCCAAAAAAGGGTTAAAATTTGATCATGATCTCCATGAGGCCATGCCTTCCAAGATGTACTCATCAGACGAAAGAAAAAATCTCTGGAAGATTTCAAAGGATCCAATGGAAATATCAAACTCTAATGCCCCTAGTAAATGATGGACTACATCACTGACTAGATCATCAGTTGACACAGGCATGGAACAAGTGGCCACATAATTAATCTGCAGCAGGGAAGATACCACTTGCATATTAGGACCCTTTAGGGAAGCTAGTTGATTGGGATTCAAATTAGGACTAATGAATTAAAGTTGGTCAATGTTCACGATTCTTCCTTCATGTGGGAAACACATCACGCGAAAGATGAAGAGGCAAGAGCTCCTATGTCGTAAACATATTCACGCCCAAGGAATAAATTAAAATCAAGAGGGCCTTGGACTAAGATCACATTTTTATAGACAGCCTTTCCTCCCAAAGTAATAGGCAATTGAGGAAGGATCCCTAACAGTTGATTGGTTCCTCTATTAAAAGCCAATAGATTTTGGGTAATGGGCACAAATTGCATAGAACCAAAAGATTTCCAAGTATTTGAAGACAAAATACGAACATAAATGCCTTCATCTATGACTATTTGAGGTACGAGCATATTATAAGCCTATAATATGATATGGAAGGGCATGTAAGGAGGAAGATGATATCCTGCGAGTCAACTCTAATAAAAGGAAGTGATCGTACTACTTAGAGGGGGAGTGGTGGGAACGTGATAACTACCCCCTTGTGTTATAGGAATGAGATAATTGCTCCTTTGCATTGTGGATATGGGAGGATTTCCCCCCTGTGTTGTGGGAATGGGAGGATTGTCCCCCCAGTTCATTAAAACCTGAAGAAGCGAGAAGAACCTGAGCGGTATGAGACTCACTCTCTACAGGAAATGTATGATCAATTGAAGGTGGCATCAAGTCAGCCATTTTCTCAACCAATGGTTGGTTGGGAATAGACTCATGGGATGCACATTCAGAGAGAGTGGGACTAACTGGAGACAGATTCTAATCAATCACTTCATCAACTAGTGGAGGATTAGGGGACAACTTCTAGTAACCAATAGGGAGTTGAGGAAGAGAAGTTGTAAGGTTTTCAAACACATTTGAGGCTTCAACCTTATAAGGAAAAAGGTGAATAAGATGATTCCCTTCACATAACTTACAGAGAAACCTAACTTTAACCTTCTTTCTGTGGATATTACTATCACTAGTTAAAGTTTTGTCATGGGCATGATCTCCAAAGGCTAGCAACAAAGGCGGATTTGAGTCGATGGACTACACTTCTAATATTTTTGGAATATCAGTGAAATATCTAAGAATGTGGTCACCCTTACATAATTTGCAAGGGAATCTAACTTTGCAAGGTTTATTGGAAATTTTTCCATACTAGTTGCATCTGTAGCAATGGTTGCTTCCTTGCCCCCTTGCTTATTTTTCTTCTTCTTCTTCCTGTTCTTCTTCTTCTTATCTTCCTAAATACTATAATCGATACTTTCACTAGGCGAGGAGGAAGAAAGGGATGAAGAAAAAACAAGTAAAGAAGGCAAAGGTTCACCCTTAGGATCAAATTGAGTTTTGTTTTGTTCAAGTGGATGACTACTTGCTTGAGAAGAAGTTTGGAAATTCAAAACCAAAGAGGTTGAAAATAATGAAACTTGAAAACCAATGGTAAATCCGGGAAGGGTCAACATTTCCATATAAGGAGCACCAATATTTCCAAAAGAATGAAAAGGACCAGGATTCCTATTGGAGGGGTTTCCTTGAATGTTAGACTTAGGAACTATCGCCATTAGTCTAAACTTAAGATCAACTAAGGAGTTGTTCTACGGGGAGGATGTTGTTTTGTGGTCAATTAAATCATTGTAGAAATTAAAGACACAAAATAAAACAAAGGGGTAACTAGGCATAAAGTTTTACCAAGCAACTGTGAACTACAATATACCACCTTGGTGAACCAAGGATTTATGTATGGTAATTAAATCTCCCCGAATGTTGTGTTCCATGTATCACAGTGTATAAGGCGACTGCCTCAGTGACCTAAGGTGAGGATAAAAACCTAGTGGGGACTTCCAAAATATACTCGGAGGTATGTGGAAGCAAAGTTCATAGTAGTGTTGTCTAATGTGTAACCATTAAATGAGAGTGTTCCCATATACTTATCATACATGGAGCACCATCTGACATACCTAAAGATACATGGAGAACGATATTATACACTTACATTTGTGGAATGAGATATCACCCCCGGAATGTAACATTGACAAAGAATGACAACTCCTACATTTAAATATGTCGTAACACATCTCTAGCCTAGACCTCTATGTTTGTCATTAAGTTTCAAATGCTCCTTAGGTTAATTGAGTGAATTTTAGAGTTTATCTTGAATTATGTTTCAATTTCAAGGCTCAAAAATCTATGTCATCTAAATGCACCTATGATGCAACTAATATGAAAAAAAGAAATCTTTTCATTTTCCTTTTAAAAATGAAAATCCTAACTAAGTAGGGGATAATAAATGAATTAAAAATGCAACAACTTCACTATTCCAATCATAATCAAAGACCTATATGCAATGCAAATAATTGCTTTTCTTTTTGTTTCTTTCAATGTTTCAAATACAAAGAAACATATGATGAAACTTAATCACTGACGAAAAGAAATCACACAGAATTTAATTGTAATGTAAAAGTTACTTTTCAAATGCAACAATCAATCTATTCATACAAAATTGAATTGACAAGAATAAATAAAGAATGAAACAAAATATTATAAAAAAGGTGATGACACTCATACACAATTCAACCCCCCACCCCAGTATGAATAAGGGGAAAAAAATTTGCAAAATGAAAGTAAAAATATGCAATTTCACACAAGGGATTAGCTTTACAGAGACAAAGACACGCTCAGGAACACAAGGAGGACCAACCAGAACAAAGTTAATAAGAGAGAAAATCATAAAAAGGCAAGTCTTTTCATGAAACAATGGTCAGTATAGGTGTATATAGGAAGCTAGTACTCTACAACGCAGGTGTAGAGAAGGCTAGGGACTATTGCAATGCTCTGTTAGCAGATCAGGGGGAGCACTGATTAGGGTAAATCTAGTTTCTAACACACAAAAATTAAGATGAAGTGCAATGAGAGGTCTTCCTAGGGTCAATTCAGACAGAGTGAGGCACTGGATGTCTATTCAAGAGGTGTAACCAGGGATAAGCTCAAGGAAACCACTAAGGGAACGACTTGATCCCCAGTAGAGAAACCAGAGATTCTGGGTTCATTTCCTAGTGGAATTTCCAATTTGTTATTCGGAATTTATGACTACAGACAGAAGTATCTTTCTTAGACCTAGTGGCACGGTCTGGATCAACCAAAGGAAAGGAATATAAATTTCCCCTTAGAGAAATTGAAGAATGGAAAGATGCTTACCAGTGATGTGTCATAAACTCTTCTCTCCTCTCGGCTTGTAAACTCCAATCATAGCTCTGATTGCTATAATTAGAATTTGCACAAACAATCAACAGAAGCCAAATACATACGACACCTATGTAGCATTATCCAATCATTCTATTCAATGGATCAACATAGCATTGAAATATATGAATGTAAACATAACATAACACATATAGGAAAACGATATACTCTTTGTATTAATATGAAAGGGAGAGAATTACAACCAAAAATGGAAATTGATATTGTAGATATCTCCTCAAGGTGACTTTTCCTTCCTTGTCATAATGTACACCTCAATGTCACCCTAATGCATGGAAATTATAACTCTCTTACGATCAATGCAACATCATAAGGGTATGATTAGTCTCAATAATCCAACCCTATTGTTGTAGATGGTTGTAAATTTATAAGAGAGTGTGATAGTTTAAGAATTCTTATCCATTTATGAATCTAGGCTTGAGATACACTTAGGAGGGGAGGATGAGCTCAAGGGATAAGAGGTGAAATCTCCAAGGTAGGATCAGAGAGAATTTGAAGTTCTTATCCAAGGTAAATGGTTATAACAAATCCTAGAAGCTTCTCGGAGAGGATGTTTCGGGATTCTTTTTATTTTTCCCGAATTTCTAGAATCAACACACCCCCAACAAGGGACAATCTATTGTTAATCAATGTTGGTGTATAATTGGGCAGCTGCTACTAAAAGCAGGTCCCTAAAGGCCTAATGTACGTTGGGCTTTAAAAGCACTGAAATGAAGTAGTCACACCCAGAAACTTAGGTATTTGGAAGAGTCATGCTGAGGGATTTGTGTAGGGATGATGACAAAGTGTTCATTAATGTTGATTGATCTAGTTGGTAGGCCTATTGAGCAGATGCGAAAAATGGCCTATAACACTAGTAAAACATATAGGCTTAATATAACTATACATTTTTTCCCTATTAACGAGGATGACTTGCATATGAAACATTATGCATTTCCTTTAATTCTAGTTTTCACAAATATTCAAAATTAGAAACATAAACTCCATTCTTGTGCATAAATATTCCATCTTCCTTTAGTTGATATTCTTTAAAATTGTATTATACATATTCCTATTGTGAGCCATCTTTTTCTTGTAGATAATGTTGATCTATAGCAACTGCCTCTAAAAATACACCATTTAAAATTGATATATGCATATAGATGATTTCAGCATGCATAAAATGTACCCTTCTATTGAGTGCATCAACAACATTGTTCTTTTTCCTTTTGATATGCTTGATGTCAAAGTCCTATTCACTTAAACATTTCAACCATTTTGTTTTTTAGCATTTAAATCTAGTTTTCCAAACAAATATTTTAGGGAGTCATGGTCTATCCTCAATTCAAATTTCTTCCCCACTAAGTAATTCCCCTGCATTTCAATGCATGCATTATATAGCAAACTCCATGTTATGTGTGACATTTTTTATCTCATGCTCTTTAAGTTTTCTAGAATTGTAGAAAATAACATGTCCATTATAAGTAGGGACTACATAAAACACCTATTTGTATATGTATATGCATACAAAAAAATATTCATTTAGATAATAAAAGAAAATCAAAAATAGATGCATTGATAAATAATTGTTTCAATAAATTAAAATTTTATTCACAATATGTTGTCCATGCAAACATAGTTCCCTTCTTTTATAAATAAGTGATGGGATGAGAAATTATTAACACACTTCAATAAAACTCATGTAATAAGTTGCAATTCCCAAGAAATATCTAAATTTAGAAAAATTCTTAAAGTTTTATCCATCCTCTATTGTATTCACTCTTCTCTGGATCAACTACTATGGCTTCCTCTAAAATGATGTGTCCAAAATAGTGAATCTCATCTTGGTAAAATGATCTCTTGATTAGCTTGCAATATAATTGATTATCCCTTATCATTTATAGCACCAATCTCAAGTGATATTAAGTTCTTACTTTCAATAATAAGATATAAGCATGCCACCCATGTATAAAATAACAAACTTCTCCAACACGTTTATTGAATATGCCACTCATTAAATACATAAAGGTGGTTGATGAAATAGTCAATCCAAAGGGTACCACTACAAATTCATAACCTCCATACCTTGTTGTAAAACTTCTCTTATTGATGTCATCATCCTTGATTCTGACTTGGTGACATCATGATCTCAGGTTATCTTTGAAAATAAATTTTGTACTCTCAATTGCTTAAAGAGATCATCAATTTTGGGTGGACAATATTTATTCTTCATAGACAATTTACTCATTTGTCTGAAGTCAATATTGTAACACCCTCCTCCCACATCCACCCAGGTAACCATGCCAACTGGGGTAAACATGAGACAAGGGGCTACTATGATTAGATTTGACCTCCTATGTGACCTTAAGGAAGTGAAATTGATCGAACATCACACACAGTCATCCAACATCATGAACAAAACCCTCAGGAAACAAGCCAACCACTGAGACAGGTTATCCCTAGGTCCCACTATTGTTCTAGATTTCTTTGGCGATAGTTGCTCTCATTCTATGGGAAAGGGAGCAACTAGCAACCTAAAGTCTCTCTCACAGGCTTGCCTACTAGTGACCAGGGACCAAAATTTCTAGTTTTGTGCCAGCGATCCCGAGATTTAAGCCACTTTTTCAGGCCCAAAACCCAAGCCACTGCCCATAATGGAGTGATAGCTTAGAATCAGTAAAAATACAGGGAAACAATGAAGAAAAAACAAATAAATGAACAAGAACACAACTAGACCCCTACTAGCCATGACATACATTTCGTCAAACACATCACCAACATGTAACCTACAGGTGTAAACAATAGAATTAAGTGTAGGGATCTCATACTTATCTGAGAATCGCTATGAACCATTGTTCCCTCATGTCAATTGTTGCGTTATCCTCTATTAGGTCATAGACACATTATCCATCGATATACAAGTAAAAACATGTTAAGAGGCATACATAGATGATTTCATAAAATGTACATATAACCAACATAATAGGAACATAAATACCATAAACAAATCAACCATCAAAATCTACATATACATCAATACATTTGCACGTGAAAATCAAGGGAATCAAATTCTCATTAATGAATGCAATGAACATTAGGGGAGTGTGGAGGTCTAAAATGGGCCTCATAAGGAAATTATAAAATAATAGTGGAGATAATACAATAATATTAGATTAGATCATCAAATTTTAGAGGGAAAAAAGAAAAAAGAAAAAAAATCAACTCGTATTTTCAACTTATCTCCCTATGGGTTTACTCACATTTTAAGCGAAAACACTTGTTGGATGCAGAATTTGATTCCGCATCCAAGGAGTCCCATGTTGCATACTTTCGATGGACCCTACTACATGAAAAATGAGAAATATATGAAAAACGTTATTGCAATGACGTTTTTCATGTATTTCACATCTTTCATGTAGAAGGGTCCATCGAAAGTATGCAACATGGGTACGCCTTGGATGACAAATTAAAATTTTCATCCAATGAGTATTCTCGCTCAAAATTTGAGTAAAACCTTAGGGAGATAAGTTGAAAATACGAGTTCAAAAAGTAGTTTTTATTATTTTATCATTTTATTATTTTTTAATCTTTTTACTTTTTTACTCCAAAAATGGAAAATCATCCCCCATGATTGAAATCATCATCTTGAATCCTATTGGTTCTTATAAAGTTTATTTTGGTTGTACATTTTTCTTAGGAGGCCCATTTTAGACGTCAAAATTCCCCTAATGCCAACTAGAGATGGGACTACCACGTTCCACCCAACCATAGATTGATTGAGCCAAGTCTCGCTTCAACCAATCACCCTTGTGTCATATTCCAAGCATGAATATGGGACTCATAGAACACATTAAAAAAAACAATCAACATGGATGCCACTGGAGTTCTCCACCTACACTGTGAGGAATTTGAGTGCTTCCTAGTCTCTCAGGCTTTACCATGCATCCAAAGTCTGATCCAAGGATCACCATTAGGGGAATTTTGAGGTCTAAAATGGGCCTCCTAAGGAAATTATAAAATAATAGTGGAAATAATAAAATAATACTATACTACATCATCAAATTTTAGAGGGAAAAAAGAAAAAGCTATTTTTTCAACTTATCTCCATATGAGTTTACTCAAACTTTGAGTGGCAACACTCGTTGGATCCAGAATTTAATTCATCATCTAAGGAGTACCCACGTTGCATACTTTCAATGGACCACGCTACATGAAAAAGGAGAAATACATGAAAAAAATGTGATTGCATTCATGTTTTTCATGTATTTCTCATTTTTCGTCTAATAGGTTCCACCGAAAGTATGCAACATGGGTACTCCTTGGATGAGGAATTAAATTTTTCATCCAACAAGTACTCCCACTCCACATTTAAGTAAAACCTTAGGGAGATAAGTTGAAAATATGAGTTGAAAAAGTAGTTTTATTATTTTATTATTTTTTAATCTTTTTACTTTTTTACTCCAAAAATGGTGAATCATCCCCCATGGTTGATTTGAGTTGACTCAACACCTAGATTTAACCAAGATCTTTTGCTTTCATGATGTGATTATAATTGCATCTAAAATAGCATAAAGGAACAAATATGCATGCTGTAAAGAAGAAGGAACATGATAATCATCAGAAACATAAAATAACAAGATATTGATAACGGAGTTCTTCCACGAGGGGCTATGTCTCTGGGCCCCGGTGTCAAGATGGTGTAGGCCACTGCATTAAGTGTTGTTAATAGTGATGATCTACATAGGTGGTGACATCACTATCATACAAGGAAAATTCCCTCACGCAAGAGTGGCTCCAAGAGATGTTCCGTTGCGGGAACTCTCATTCAAAAAGGACTCTTATCAGTATGACCTAAACTCATGCATGATGATAATGAGCATCCCACCAACATGGCATAAAAGGGAACTCAATGCAAAAACACATGGCAACACATGAGTATCCCATCAACATAACAACAAAGGGATCTTAATGACAACATGACAAGAAGTACATCTCCCAGATGATTCTGTGTAACATCAAGCAAGAATCATGAGACAAGTAAGAAAACAAGATCCCACATCAAACATCAAATAGGGATCAGTGCAGCATAATGCATAGAAAAAAGAAATACATGAACACACTGCATATACCTCACATCTTGGGGCCATATGAAGAAAAGGATGTCAAACTGCTGAAGTTGTCCATACCATCAATCTCGCAACCTCGAATCTCATGGAAATGGTTGTTCACACATGAATGTTGACATCTGCACTTCACTTTAAAAAGTGGTCAAAAAATTAAATGATCAAATGGAAAATTTGAATGCGCCATCAAATTTGTGGCATCGAATAGGGTAAAATCGACTGTCAAATTTATGAATTCTGAGAAAGTGGAAATCTGGGGCTACAAGAATCTTTTAGATTCCCCTAGATTCCTAGAAGATTCCCTCCTCTGAGTCATATCAGTATTTGCTGCTCATATCAAAATTCTGATTGTGCCATCAGGTTCGTGTAGTTGAGAGGGGTAAGATGGACATAAAATTTGTCCAATTTGGACACTGGAAAAATTTCACCTCCTAAGAATTTGGCTCAATCATAGTTCTGCCTGCCCTTTTTTCAAGATCATGGTTCTGCCTGCAAAGTAATTAATAAAAAAATTCATCTCGATCCGTGTGTTCATTCCTCCACTCCTCCATGCTAGGCGCACTACACAACTTCTAAGTTTATATGTAAATAGTTGGGCGGAAATACCAAGAACTGAGGTGGCTCATAGGCAGCAGAGAGGCCGAGAAGGCAAAGGCGAGTAGGTGGGAGGTTGGAGGTTCCGACCCCGCCTCCGCCCAAATTACACATAGCATATTTTTTAATTGTTAAAAATAGGCGCAATTTGATAATCGTTTGTTGTATTAATTTAAATTTTGGGCGGAGGTTTTTTGGAATGGTGCGTTTTGAAATAAGTTTGGGTTGGTCATATTATGGGGCTAGCCCACGTGGGATGGGCAGGTTCAATCCCCGTCGGCCTCGCAATTAATTTATGTGGCATTGTTATAAGGTGGGGCCATGGTCCGGCTCCACCAGAGGTGGCCTGCCCACTGCGTAAGTTTAATGTTTATGTGCGTTTGTGGTTTGGGGGGGGGGGGTTGGCGGGGGTCGTGGCCCATCGACATTTTAAATTGATATTTGTTTGTGTCTTGGATGGGGGGGGTCGGCAGGGTCATGACCTGTTGGCTATATTTAAATAAATTTTTTATATAGTGTTGGATCCGATGAGGGTGGCGAGGGTCATGGGCCTGCCACCCAAATTAATATATATATATATATATATATATATATATATATATATATAATATATATATATATATATATATATATATATATATTATATATATATATATAATATATAATAACACATTTTTGGAATTTATCTAATATAGGGGATATTCGACAAATTAATGATCCAACAAATTCACCCGCTTTTGGGAGCTAGGTTTCATGCCCTGGGGTTGATCAAATTGTAGGACACTTAAACCTGGCCCACAACCCAACTTTGATCAAAAATATGACTGGCTCGTTCTCCCTCATATGAGCTCAGATTGATGAACCATTCACATCACCGTGATTAAGACGACGATATCTACGTTTTGGTCTTGGTTTGAAAGCATTCTGATCATTTTTATTTTTGATCTTCCATCAACCCTCTTTGTCCTGTGTGTGTCTCTGGAGCCACTTTGATCAATTCTCCCCAATGAGCTGACACCTGCAACCCCTGCAACCTATAGTACATTGTTTTTCAAATTACATGCTTAATTCACATTAGCAACTAATGACCCAAGCATCCCATACTGGCCACGAGTTTATAACACATACTCAATGGTCAAGTTTACATCAAAATGGAAACAATCCCCCGGCTACAAAAACAAGGCCAACATATCATTGTTGCTCCAACAAGTGATGGAAAACACATCATCACTGCAACACATGATTTACAAAGATAAGGCCAAACACTATTTTTCTTTGACAAGTGACGGAAACACGACATCACTTTTACATCTTAAAATGCAGCAAATGATTTACAAAAGCACGACCATGACAAGCTAACATATCTAGAAACCATTTTTCATTTATCAAGGTGAATGGGTCGCTTCCTTGTGGCACATTCATTGGTCGAACAACCATTTCATCTAGTTCATGTGACGTCACTTTGTCTTTAAGGCGCTGCTCTAGATGGAGCCTCCAACATGTGGCCCTTTGATGGCCACCTTTGTTGCAATGACTGCAATACATTTTCTTCCTCCATATCTGCTTAACATGTTTCTTTATCAGTTGTTGAGGGGGTCTTTCATGCCTCCTCCTTTTGTTTGTTGCTATTCTTTTCCAACACTTATAAAATGTATGGTTATGTAACCCACAAAAGGTACATGTTTTTTGATGCCATGTTTACGTTCATCATTAGAAACATGATTATAATCAAAATGACCATTCCAATATCGAAACTAGTTATATCTTTCCTTGTCGTCTCTGGTGTCATTATGGTGATACGAGCTTGCCTTAGCTCTCTCCCTACAATGGGCACTGCCATGGGATGATGGGGATGTGTTCCCATCATTCTCTTTCCTCTATGATTTTGACAATGTCTTAGAAGAATCTGACACCTTCAAGCATTCTCCTTTGGTGTATCCCAAGCCTGCAAATTGAGGTCTTTCCACAACCTCCAATGGTTGAGTTATGCAGTGGTTATTAACACCAAGTTCCTTTTCCTTCTTGTACCTCATCCTGGTAAGGAGCCTCATGTTTGTCCCTGTAATTGGTATATCCACATCTCCAATAGAAATCATACTATGTGAAGACAAAACCGAAAGGGAATCAACACATTTTACCTCCTCTGTCGATTTGGAAAGAAATGGTGAGGGCTTCTCATCATCTGTTGTTGGTGTTTCGCTATCTGTCTTAGCAGATTCCCCAATTTCTTTCCTGACATACCCAAGTCCTACCTGACGGGGTAATTCTTCTACTTTGATGGGGTTGACAATGCCTTGGCCATTAATTCCCAAGCCTTTTCCTTTATACCCCATTCTCTTCAACAATTTGGAGCCAATTCATGTGGTTTGATTTTCAAAAACAATGAAATCATCATCACGATACATACATGAATTCAAAGAATTAATTTTTACCTCACATGGGTCACGCTGCAGCTTTTCCATGGCCTCGTCCTTGGCTTGCAACTGTTGTAAAAAACTTTGATTTTCCTCTTTCTCTTCATGTAGGAGCATCTTCATTTCGGTGTTCTATGTTTGAATATTCTGGTTTTTGTGCTTTAGTTATTCCAGGGCCTCTTCTGTGGCTCGCAACTGAAGCTTCAATCGCTCCTTTTCCTTTGTCTCTTTTTGTAGAGCTTCATACGTTATATCCACCCTTTGAGAATTTTTGAGCATGGTCTCATACATCACTTTTTCATCCTCTGTCGTTGGGCGTTCCATTGTTCACGCTTGCAACTCACATCCACACAAATATCACTCTGATACCAAACTTGATTCGAGTTGACTCAACTCCCGAATTTAACTAAGACCTTTTGCTTTCATGATGTGATTATAATTGCAATTAAAATAGCATAAAGGAATAGATATGCATGCTATAAATAACAAGGAACATGATAATCATCAGCAACATAAAATAATAAGGCATTGATAACGGAGTTTGTCCAAGAGAGACTACGTCTCCAGGCCCTAGTGTCAAGATCGTGTAGGCCGTTACATTAAGTGTTGTTAATAGTGATGATGTACGTAACTCATGACATCACTATCATACAAGGAAAATTCCCTCGCGCAGGTGTGGCTCCAAGAGATGTTCCGATACAAAAACTCTCATTCAAAAAGGAGTCCTATCAATATGACCTAAACTCATGCATGATGATAATGAGCATCCTACCAACAAGGCATAAAAGGGATCTCAATGCAAACATACATGGTGACACATGAGTATCCCATCAACATAAAAACAAAGGGATCTCAATAACAGCATGACAATAATTACATCTCCCAGATGATTCCACGTCACATCAAGCAGGAATCATGAAACAAGTAAGAAAAAAAGATCCCACACCAAACATCAAACAGGGATCGGTGCAGCACAATGCATAGCAAAAAGAAGTACATGAACACACTGCATATACCTCACATCTTGGGGCCATATGAAGAAAATGATGTCAAACAGCTGAAGTTGTTTGTACCATCAATCTCGTGGTGTCAGATCTCATGGAAATGGTTGTTCACACATGAATGCTGACACCTACGCTCCACTTTGAAAAGTGCTTGAAAAATGAAATGATCAAATGGAAAATCTGAATGCACCATCAGATTTGTGGCATCGAATAGGGTAAAATCGACTATCAAATTTCTGAATTCTAAGAAAGTGGAAATTTGGGGCTACAGGAATCTTTTAGATTCCCCCTAGATTCATCAAAGATTCCCTCCTCCAAGTCATCTCAAGATCTGCTACTCAAATCAAAATTCTGACTATGCCATCAGGTTTGTGTCGCTGAGAGGGGTAAGATCGACATAAAATTTGTCCAATTTGGACACTAGAAAAATTTCACCCTCTTGAGAATTTGGCTCAATCATGGTTCCGCCTACCCTTTTTTCAAGATCATGGTTCTACCCACAAATTAATTAATAAAAAATTTAGTATTGATCCGTGTGTACGCTCCTCCACCCCTCCATGTGGGGTGCACTATGCAACTACTAGGTTTATATGTAAATAATTGAGCGAAAATACTAAGAACTGAGCCCCTGGCTCATTGGCAGTGGAGAGGCCAAGAAGACGAAGGTGACTAGGCGAGAGGTCGAAGATTCCAACCCCGCCTCAGCCAAAATTACAATAGAATATTTTTTTATTGTTAAAAATGGAGGCGGTTTGATAACTGTTTGTTGTATTAATTTAAATTTTGGGCAAAGGTTTGTTGGAATGGCTGTTTTGAATTAAGTTTGTGTTGTTTGTAATATGGGGTCGCTTGGTGGGCACCAGGCCACGTGGGCTGGGCGGGTTCAATCCCCTCTGGCCTCACAATTACTTTATATGGCATTATTATAAGGTGGGGGCGTGGGCCGGGTCCACCAGAGGTGGCCTGCCGACTGCCCAAGTTTAATGTTTATGTGTGTTGGTGGTTGAGGGGGGCCGACGGGGGTCATTTCCCGTCAGCCTATTTTAAATTGAAATTTATTATGTGTTTGGATGGGGGGGTGGGACGGGTCATGGCCCGTCGACCATATTTAAATAAAAATATTTGTATAGTGTTTGATTTGACAATAGTGGTGGGGGTCATGGCCCACCACCCAAATTAATATATCTTTTTTTATCTTTTTTTTTTAAAGAATAGCACATTTTTTGAATTTGTCTAATATAGGGGATATTAGACAAATTAACGATCCAACAAATTCACCCACTAAGCTAGGGACACTTAAACTTGGCCCACATCCCAACTTTGACCAAAACTTTGACTAGCTCATTCTCCCTCATATGAGCTCAAATTGACGAACCGTTCACACCATTACGATCAAGACGACAAGATCTAAGCTCTAGTGCTAATTCGAAAGAATTCTCATCGCTTTGATTTTCAAGCTTCCATAAGCCCTCTTTATCCTGTGTGTGTCTCTGGAGCCACCTGGATCAATGGTTGACATCATCATTTTAAATCCTATTGGTTCTTATAAAGTTCACTTTGGTTGTACATTTTCTTAGGAGGCCAATTTTATAGCTCAAAACTCCCCTAGTGTAGGCCCTACACCAAGACATACTCTCCAAGCTTTACCGTGCAAACCATGTTGGGACCACTAGGCCCAACAGAGAGAAAATACATCTCTTGGCTTTATCGTATATCCTACCATTCACCAATAAGGATTACTAGGCCCACTGAGGAGCACAATCTCTCTTTACCGCAACCCACAGTCTGGTTTAGGGGCTATTAGGCCAATGTCTTCGTGATCCTCCATCTGGATCAGGGACCATTCAAACCATGTTTTTGTCAATTCAGAGATCCATCCCACTCAACTTCGAATCCAATTCCGCCATCCCACATAAACCGTATGATTGAACCCATCTCATCAAAGTTATCAGGAAATGGCAAGGCTAGGCTGGAAATATTGTCACACCTAGAAAAACCCATGCCATGGTAGAAAAGAAACACATGCAGTCCCATTCATGCCAAATATAGAAAGGAGAATACACATGCAAGTTGATACCTGCAATGAAGTTTGATGTAGCTGCTTGATCATGCCTTTCCCTACTTTTTCTTTTCTTCTTCTTGCCTTCTTTGCCTTTCTTACTCCAATGCCAAATTGCTCCAAGAAAACTCTAAGTGTCGAGGAGTGAGAGAGAGAGAGATAATAATGAGATAGCTCTAAAACTCAACTAACAAAAGGTTACCAACTGATCCTCATAAGCCTTTTTATGAATAAGGCCTCTATTTTCTTCATTTTCCATCATTTTCCTTCATTTTCCTCCTGACATGCAACCTGTGACCTTTCACCTCGCTTTTCTCCTAATTTCCATTATTTTCATAAATAATTATGCCAAAACTGCCATTTTTCCTTTCCATATCCTTTGCCATTTGCTTTTCCAATTTCCTTAGCAATAAACAATGAAATGAACACTCCTTAGGATGTCTTTCCCAACATTCATATTGGAATATGTGTCCCATCAACTGTGGTTATTGTTTTGAACTTTTATTACATGGAATTTTCACCAGGGTTGTTACAAAACCCTCCCCCCCAAGGGACTCCATCCTCTGTGTTCAATCACACATGTACCTCAACAACCTGCTAAAAGAAGATATACCGCCGATGGAGATTTATAGCACGTCTCGATGCAATATTTACAATGAAAGATCTTCTCAAAACAAAACATCATGACAACATGATAACATATCGCATAGTGGAGCTTTACACCACATCTCATTACGATATTTACAATGATCATCCTATTGAGTACCAACCCACATGACATCGTATCATCATGATAACATAACCACATGATAGCATGGTAACATGACAACATAATCATAATGACATAACACATAGTGGAGCTTTATAACATAGCTTATGGTGGTATTTACATCCATATACATGGGTACATATAGAAACATTACCAAAAACATATACCAAACCATATACCAAAGCATATAACAAAACATATACTAAACACCATATCTAAGCACATATCAAAACATCATATAGCATATAAAAAACCATCATAAAGCATATATCGACCACCATAAATCATATACCAAACCAACATAAAGCACATATCAAACCACCATAAAGCATATACCAACTACCATAAATCATATACCAAACCACCATAAAGGATATGCCAAACCACCATATCGAAGTTGCTTTCCCTCAACCAGAAAAACAAGGAAGGATACATAGCCCACATATGATCCTCCATCTCCCATGTAGCTTCACCGAGCCCAAAGTGCTTCCATTGCACTTTAACTTGCTCGATTACTTGGTTCCAAAGCATGAGCACCTTTTTCTGCAATATACATTGAGGCTCCAACTAGAATTCTCCATCTCGTTCCACCTACAATACAGACTAGTCAATCACATGATCAACATCCTTAACATACTTCTTAAGCAATGATAAATGGAAAACATCATGGTCTTTCATTGTCGGATGTAGTGCAAGTCGATAGGTTACTGGCCCAATCCTCTCAGTAGTCCACAAAATCATGGTGCCATCTTGGCACATGATCCAATCCACAAGGAGCTCTTCTTCAATTTGATGCACAAGTACATCTATTCCCTTACTTGGCACTCCTTGAACAACCTATTCCTATATGCATATCTCTTTTTCCTATCTCGTGTTTCCTTTAGATTCTTCTTGATCACTTGCATCTCTTATTCCATGTCTGCCAACATATATGGTTCAATCAATACTCTACTAACCGGATCATTGCAGCTGATGGGAGTGTTACAACTCCATCCGTATAATGCCTCAAAAGGACTCATCCTCAATGACTCTTTATAACCATTGTTGTATGAAAAATATACCGAAGGGAGATACTCTTCCAAATTCCTCTATTGATGCATCATATACATCCTCAACATGTCCTCCAATGTCCTATTGGCCCTCTCTATTTGTCCATCTAACTATGGATGATAAGTTGTGTTCAAGGCCAACGTGTGCCCAAACCTACAAATAACTCCTTCCAAAACTTGGAAGTGAACTTTGTATCCCTATCTGACACAATCTTATTTGGAACACCATGTAGTCTAACTATATCTTTGATGAATACCTGTGCTACATTGCTAGCTAAGAATGTAGACTTCCCTAGAATGAAGTGTGAAACCTTTGTTAACCTGTCCACAATGACCATAATGGAATCATGTTGTTTCACTATCTTCGGCAACCCTGTGATGAAATCCATGGAAACAAACTCCCATTTCCATTCAGGAATCACAATCAGTTGTAGTAGTCCACCTGGATGTTTACACTTTTCCTTCACTTGCTAACAATCAAAACACCTCACCACAAACTCTATTACATCCCTCTTTAAATTAGGCCAATAGTAATATCTCTTCATTGTTGTCAGCGTCTCTTGATATCCTGGGTAACCTGAATAAGATTTCACATGAAACTCCCTCAAGATCACCTCCTTAAGCTCATTTCTATCTGGTACATATATCTTGCCTCGGAACCTAACCAATCCATTCGTTATAAGGATAACCCATACCCTGTGAACCTGCACATGTACTTGTGCATGTACCTATGTTCGTACTACTACCTATACCTATACCACTACACATACTTGTACCTTCACCTGTACGTGTAACTATTCCTGTACATGTACCCATCTACTGAGAGAATCTACCACCCTATTCTCTTTATCTTTGGTGTACTTGATCTTGAAATCAAACTTGTTGATCATGGCCAACCATCTAGCCTGCCTAGTGTCTAGATTCGGCTAGTCAAACAAATACCTCAACCAAATATGATCACTCATAAGTACAAACCTCATACCAAGAAGATAGTGTCTCCACATCTTCAATTCATGTATGATCATTGCTAACTCAACATCATGCGTTGGGTAGTTCTGCTCGTGCTCATTTAGTTTTCGGGACTCATAGCATACCACTTTCCCATCCTACATAAGGACTTCACAAAGCCCTCTCTTGCAAGCATTTGTGCATACCACAAACTCTTTGTCTGGATCTACAATCTTTAACGCTCGTGCATGTGTAAAAAACTACTTAAGATGCTCAAAGCTAGCCTCACATACCTTTGTCCATTCAAACTTATTTCCTTTCCTTTACAATGATGTGATGGGATAAGAAATCTATGAGAATTTCTTGATGAACCTCCTATAATAGCCTGCCAGACCCATGAATATCTCACCTCATCCACACTCTTAGGAGCTACTCACTACATGATGGCCCTTATATTCTTTGGATCTACTGCAATGCCCTCCTTGGAGACAACATGCCCCAAGTAGTGTACGTCACTCTGAAAGAAACTACACTTGCTGAGCTTAGCATACAACTGATGCTCCCTCGAAAACCTCAAAACTGTTGCTAAATGCTCATCATGCTCTTCCTCATTTTTATAATATACCAGTATATCATCAATGAACACAATAACGAACTTATCCAAATATGGATGGAATACACTATTCATAAAACACATGAATGTAGTTGGAGCATTAGTTAAGCCAAATGGAACAACAAAAAACTCATAATGCCCATACCTGGTCCTGAATGGAGTCTTGTAAATGTTCTCCTCTTTTATGCATACCTGATGGTATCTGGATCTCAAGTCGATCTTCGAGAACATTGTTTCTCCCTTCATTTGATCAAACAAGTCATCAATCCTCGAAAAAGGATATATGCTCTTGATAGTCACTTTGTTCAACTGCTTGTAGTCAATGCATAGTCTAAGAGTCCCATCTTTCTTTCTCACAAACAATACCAGTGTGCCCCAAGGTGATACACTTGGCCTAATGTATCCCTCGTCCAATATTTCCTTCAACTGCAACTTTAACTCAACCAACTCAGGTGTGCTCATCTTTTAAGGTGCTTTTGATGTTGTAGCTTCCCCTAGCACTAAATCAATAGAAAAATCTACCTCCCTATGAGGTGGCAACTTTGTAATGTCCTCAGAAAATAAATCTTTGAACTGCTGCAAAACTGGATACATGTTCAACACATCTGCATCCTTAGCCTCCTTACCCTTATCACTAGAAATGTGTATTGAAAAAAGCTTGTACCTTTTCCAGTGGCTACACTTTTCCTTCATAGCTATCACCATCCTCACTGATGTGCCTTTATTCTTACCCTGCAAGACTCTTGGTTCCCCATTGTCATCAACACACTCGATAGATTTGTCATAGTAGTCTACCTTGGTTCTATGAAGATACAAACAATCCATGCCCAATGACATATTTTATGATCCCAACGATAACACATTTAGATGTGATGCAGTAGGCATACCTTTCAAATAAAATGAGGAAGCTCTTACCCAATGCTGAACTTGCCTCTTTGTATATGTATCCAACTACACTAACTAAGATTCTGCATGATATTCCTTACTCAAACCATACTTATCCACCAAGTGAGGACTAACATAGATATAATTAGATCTAGGGTCAATCAAAATATAAATAACTTGATCACAAAGCTTGTCATCCATCTCAATGATAGATGTCTAGTGTTTTGCCTACCTATTGTCTACTGATGCATAGATATGTGGAATACTCTGACCAACATCCCCACCAGTCTGTGCCTCCTGTGCACTGTATATATTAGGCCTTCCACCCCGATGTTAGAGACAATATCTCCTAAGGTGTTCCTCACCACATGTCCAACATTCCAACCGACCAATTCCCTCACCTCTATGTTGTTGATATTGTTGTTGTGACCCATTTCCTTGTCTAGCTGCATTAAACATGTTTTGTGGTGCCACATTTTCTTTCCCATCAGCATTTTGAGGCCTTGTTCTCTTAGCCTTCCATTTACCTCTACCTTTGTCATTTCACTTCCATCCATCTTGAGATTCATTCTTAGGCTTTGACTGTTCATAACAAAGCTTCAATTTCCTAATGACTTCCCCAAGTGATCAAGGCTCATCATACTTAATCCAATCTCTAAATGCTAATTGAAAACCACTAACAAATCTATGAACTTTAGCCTTATCATTAGTAAGATACAGTACATACCTCAATAGCTCTAGAAACTTGGTTGTGCACCCTTCATCTATCATTGATCCCATCTTTAGCTCGTAGAATTATTCAACCTTACTGTCATAGTACTTCTCTGACAAGTATTTCTTCTTGAAAAGCCTCGTGAACTCCCATCGACTCAAGTCATTTGTCCTGATATCTCTAACCCGCTTAACATCTTCCCACTAGATGTCTGCTTTATCATTCAAACTGAAGATAGCTATTTTGGCCTTCATGTTTTCTATGTACTTATGCAACTCAAAGAATTTGTTCATCCCAAGTATCCAAGTCTCTACATCTTCTAGCATCTTCACATATCAATCAAAAGTAAGTGGCTTTTCTTTCTTGAATTCATCTGGAAATTATCCCCTATCATTCCTCCTATAAGGATGATAGTGATGACAATCATGATGTCTATCAGAACTAGAACTAGAATAGTACTTGTACTCATTGCCCCTCTTATCTGGAGTGTCCAATAACCTGCAATCTCTCACTGTATCATATATATCCAACTTGTGTCTACCAGGATACCTATTGCCATATGCCCCATTAGTTCCATCCTCATGTCCATGGTTGATCCGAAGCGACCCTTGTTGCTACAATTCTGACAAATTCTAAAGAAGTATAGCATTAACCTCTATTTGATTCTCTTGTGCCTGTATAATCCGGTCATTATCTACCTTATAGCTCCTTCTCTCTTCCTTTAAGCTCCTTATCTCTTTGGATTCATAGGGAGAGTCTTTGTAGTCAACCATCTTGCTAGCCATTTTATATTTCTTCTTTCAATGCATAATATGTCAGATAAACCAAATCACAATAAATCGATGTACCTTAGTATATCTTGGGGAGGATACCTTATCTAAAAGATCACCAAATCAGCATGATACATGTATAACATAATCATAACATCGTATAGACACACACAAATAAATGTATTAACACATAAACGTATCTCTACCTAAGGTCCATTCATCGATGTAAGGCAATATCAACAATGCATGCTATGAAATCATGCATGGAAACAACCATTACTCCATTATACATATTGACACATGCAACCAACAATATGCATAGAAAATTCCTAATTAGCTACACATATGCATAAACACATGTAGTTGAACATAAGTGATTAATTTTTGTAATCAACCTACAAGACTGATACATGTAATCAATTCTTCAATAATGTAACCTGACATACAAGGATGTAAGTAGTTGACATAAATCAACATGTAATCAACATATAATCCATATGCAACCAGTTACATACTCATGACAAATACATTCCGAAAGATCAATATCAAATTCTCCATATCAGCCGTATTACAACCATGATTAATCATCAAGCCAGTGAAACAAGAACATGAAATGCAAGTGTAAGAGACACACATGCAACTAACATGCATGCATGACCAACATACACCTTGAGCCATCCAATCAGAGAGTTGAACCATTCTCTGATACCACTCTATAACACCCTCCTCCCACATCCACCCAAGTAACCATGCCAATGAGGGTAAACATGAGATGAGAGGCTACTATGATCAGATTCGACCTCCTATGTGACCTTAAGGAAGGGAATTGAGTGAACATCACACACAGTCATCCAACATCATCAAAAGAACCCTCAGGAGACAAGTCAGCCACTTAGACACCCTATCCCTGGGTCCCACTGTTGTTCTAGATTTCTTAAGCCATGGTCACTCTCATGCTATGGGCAAGGAAGTGACCAAAAACCTAAAGTCGCTCTCACAGGCTTGCCTGCCAGCAATTGGGGACCAAAATTACTAGCTCCATGCTAGTGAACCCGGGATTTAAGACACTTATTCGGGCCTAGAACCTGGGCCACTACCCAGAATGGATTGATATCTTAGAATTAGTAAAAATATAGGGAAATAATGAAGCAAAAACAAATAATTGAACAAGACCATAACCAAAACCCTACTAGCCATGACAGGCATTTCATCAAACACATCACCCACATGTAACCTAGAGGTGTAAACAATAGAATTAAGTGTAGGGATCTCATACTTATTTGAGATTCTCTATGAACCATTTTTCCCTCATGTCAATTGATGCACTATCCTCTATTAGGTCATAGACACATTATCCATTCATATACAAGTAAAAACATGTTGAGATCCATACATAGATGCTCTCATAAAATGTACATGTAACTAGCATAATAGGAATAGAAATACCATTAAAAAATCATCCATAAAAATACACATATACATCAATACATTTACACATGAAAATCAAGGTAATGAATTTTTCATTAATGAGTGCAATGAACCAACCGGAGATGGGACTACCACGTTCCACCCGACCATAGATTGGTTGAGCCAAGTATCTCTTCAGCTAATCACCCTTGTGCCATATTCCAAGCATGAATGTGGGACTCATAGAACACATCAAAAACACCAATCAACATGGATTCCACCGGAGTTCTCCACCTACACTATTGAGAAATTTGATTGTATAACACCCCTCCCTTGTGTGTTAAACTATTGTAAACCTAAGTTGAGGAAATCTAGGTGTGATACCCCTCCCTTGTGGGTTAAACTATTTTAAACCTAAGCTGAGAAAGGCTAGGTGTGATATGTACTATTAAAAACAAATATGTTATTAAATAAATTAATAAATAAATCACTTGGAGAGTGGAGCACGAAGAGATGAGATTATTTCCAAATCCAATTGAGGAAGGGATAGAGATAAATCTTTTAATGATAAAGCTTCTAGATGTGATTCTATATAAGTTTGGATGGATGGGAGATAAATATCCATTGAACATAAAAGCTTTGTAGGAGATAAAGGTAAGCTTTTATGAGGAGAAGCCTCGTGGGAGATAAAGACGATATTTTTTGAAAAATACCTAGGCAAATGGAAAAATCGATAAAAGAGGGACGCCGCTAATGGAAACTAAATCATGAAAGAGGGTATTAAATACCCAGTGCATTAATCAATTGAGGACAATGGATCCTTGGAAATAAGCTCGACTCGGGGGGAATCAAAGATGATTCATAGTTGGGTGGTGGTGCTCTGCCCTCCAAGAGATGTTTTAGTTGGTTTCATATGCATGGAATGTATTGTATGTTATTCCTTACCTTGTATATAAGCCAATGATTCCTACATATATGTTTAGTTGTAAGTGTGATATTTGTATAGGAGAATGATAACTATACCTGGTAAATGATTTTGGTTCTAAGTCTGAAATTGTAAAGCTAGATCTTCATGTTATTTAATCTATGCATTAAAGTTCTATAAGATGAGTTGCATTCATTGACGAATTCCAGTTCTTTACTTGTAATGTGAATATATCTATTGATAATGCTTTCTGTGTTCAAGTAATTGATTTCATTACTATGCATGTGGATGAGTGGAAGATCTAGTGAATCTAGTTGTGATCTTCATTATGTTAGTGAAGGAACGTAGTAGGTATTTAATACTATATAAAATCTCTAGTTTAACATGGAAGATAGTGGTAAATGCATGTAGATCATTATGGTATAATGTATTTAACGAAATAGTTTATGATGTCATATTTTTTAGTGCATAGATACTCAATGAGTCTAGATTTGCATTCTGTCTATTGCTTAGAAGTTATCTTATTATGGAAATGATGGGATTTTTTTATGCATGTGATTAACTGAGTTAATGACTTTTATAAAGTTTATGCATGCATATGGTAATTAGGATTTATTAGTTTTTAGGAAGTTATTGGCATGAGACATAGATGCATGCAGAACCATTAGGAAGTAAGTTCTATATATACATCCAATGGTCAAGGATATAGATACCAAGCATATCACAAGAGGCTTGATGGCTACATGTTATAGCTCCTCCTTCCTTCCAAGTTGTGGTTATGTTTATAATTTTTTCAAAGAAGGTGAGATAATGTGTCTATGGTATAAGGTTCCTCCCCGAATGTGATGTATGAGTCCAACTAGGAGAAAGAAACATGGAATCTTAACTATATCTAAAGAAATTTTTAAGAGATTGTGGGATTATGGGCTATATTTTCCGGTAGGCCATGGAGGTATGTTATAGAGTGCCTCCTAGTCTCTCAAGCTTTACCATGCATCCACAATCTGATCTAGGGATAACTAGGCCCTACACCAAGACATACCCTCCAGGCTTTACCGTGTGTCCCATCCCAGGACCACTAGGCCCAACGGAGAGAAAAACCAACTCTTGGCTTTATCGTATATCCCACCATTCACCGACAAGGATTCCTAGGCCTATCGAGGTAGTACATAATCTGGCTTTACCACAACCCATAGTTCGGTTCAGGGGCTACTAGACCAGTGGCTTCATGATCATCAGTCTAGTTCAAGGACCACTCAAACCATGTGTTTGTCAATTTGGAGATCCAACCCACTCAACTTTGAATCCAATCTGGCCAACCCACATAAACCATATGATAGAAGCCATGTCATCAAAGCTATTAGGGAGGCCATGTAGGTATGTTACAGAGTGCCTCCTAATCTCTCAAGCTTTACTGTGCATCCACAGTCTGATCTAGGGATCACTAGGCCCTACACCAAGACATACTCTGTAGGCTTTACTGTGTGTCCCATCCTAGGACCACTAGGCCCAACGAAGAGAAAAACCACCTCTTGGATTTACCGTATATCCCACCATTCACTGAAAAAGGATTCCTAGGCCTACCGAGGTAGTACATAATCTAGCTTTACCACAACCCATAGTCTGGTTCAGGGGCTACTAGGCCAGTGGCTTCATGATCCTCAGTCTAGTTCAGGGACCACTGAAACCATGTGTTTGTCAATTTGGAGATCCAACCCACTCAACTTTGAATCCAATCTGACCAACCCACATAAACTATATGATAGAACCCATCTCATCAAAGCTATCAGGAAATGGAAAGGCTAGGTTGAAAATACTATCACACCTAGAAAAACCCATGCCATGGTAGAAAAGAAACACATGTAATCCCATGCATACCAAATATAGCAAGGAAAATACATATGCAAGTTGATATCTGCAACGAAGCCTGTTGTAGATGCTTGATCCTACCTTTCTCTACTTGATATTTTCTTCCTCTTGCCTTCTTTGCCTTTCTTGTTCAAATGGAAAAGTGCTCCAATAAAACTCTAAATGTTCAAGAGTGTGTGTGTGTGTGTGTGTGTGAGAGAGAGAGAGAGAGAGAGAGAGAGAGAGAGAGAGAGAGAAATGAGAAAGCTCCAAAACTCAACTGACAAAAGGAAACTCTAAATGTTCAAGAGTGTGTGTGTGTGTGTGTGTGTGTGTGTGTGAGAGAGAGAGAGAGAGAGAGAGAGAGAAATGAGAAAGCTCCAAAACTCAACTGACAAAAGGTTACCAACTGATCCTCAGAAGCCTTTTAATGAATGAGGCCTCCATTTTCTTCATTTTCCATTTTTTCCCTTCATTTTCCTCCTCACATGAAACCTGTGACCTTTCACCTCCCTTTTCTCCTAATTTCCATTATTTTCATAAATAATTGTGCCAAAAATGCCATTTCCTTTCTAAAGCCTTAGCCATTTCCTTTTCCAATTTAATTATCCATAAACAACCAAATGAACACCCCCTAGGATTTATTGCTGAACGTTCAGCTTGAAATAAGTGTCCCATCAACCATGGTTATTGTTTTTAACTTTTATTACATGGAATTTTCACCAGGGATGTTACAAATCATTTTTTGGTCTAATCTATTTGCATAAACTATGACATAATATTATCAATATGGGAGTCTCTAAACTTAGAATAACACCACTATATGTGAATAATTAGTCTTAGACTTATTATACTATTACTTAGTGTTTAAAGGATGAAATTTCTTATACTAAATTTTAAAGAAATACAAAGATGTAGATATTATGATTTAACTAAAGATACAAATTGAAAATGAGAGGAAAACATAAATGATAGCTAAGTCAGTGTAGTGGAAAAAGTAAAATTCTAATTTTCATAGTGAATATAAACTCTAGTTTATCAACTTGAAAAGGCTACAAATGCTTACACAAATAGAAAATTAGGGTGTGGTAATCTATGCCTTGAGAAAGGCCCACACACAAATTCTCCTTTCACTTAGTAGATTGTTGTTGGAAAAAGAAATTTTAACCACTTGCACTTGAAATGAAAACTATTATAAGTCACAACAAAGTACACAACTAACTCAAGTTTAATTGGTTAATCAAGCAAACAATATGGCCAATATTAGTAGAAACTGTGATTGTAGTGCCATTATATCACTCCCTTAACTGGGCCAGAGAGTTGCAATGATAATCCTTTAGACTTCTCAAACTTTGAATCAATTAAGAAAATATTAAACTTGGTTTCGAAAGAAAATAACATTTATATTCAAAGAAAACTAAGGCTATTCATGAACCCTACATCAATTAAAGTATAATGAAAGAAACCAAAGTTGCAAATAAAATAGTGAATAGTTACTACATGTATGACAATTATTAACAAAAGAGAGGTACACCAATTAGCATTTAGACAAGAAAACTAATGATGAATATGAATAATGAGCATATATCATAATATTAAAAGGAAATTAAGAAAAAAATGTACCAGTAAATGAAATATACAACAAACCAAATATGCACATGAAGGAAAATGGTGCAAAGGCCAAGGAATTGGGGTCCCTTTAAGCCTCAAATTATACACTAGAAGGATTATATGCTATAGAAACTTAAATATTCTACATATTTTAATGAAAGGAAGGCTAGTACAGTTCTTTTAACAAAAATCTCAACCATCCACAAGAATTTTCTACTGTCTCTTCATGCCTTCACATCTAGAGTATTTATATAAGACAAAATAGAGAAAAATTTGCTAAAATTCTTCACCCATGTAACTCATATCAAATATTGGCAACCTTCTAGATCAAAATTTACCTCTATGGGAACCCAAAATCATGCCAAAAGTACAACCACACATTTTTATATGAATTTGTTGCCCAAATCTATGTTTTTCTTTGCTAACTAGTCGTGTTGACTATGCATTGACCAGACTTATGTGTTACCTCATTTGTCAATCTAGGAGGACATGATACCTATCTAGAAACCATGCAATAAAATCCATGTCCTCATTTTTTTCCCAACACATATTCATATGTCTAAATGAAGGAGAAATTATAAGAGCTCCTTATTTCTTGTGAAATCTAGTAAAATTGATTTTCCAATGCCTAAAAAAATTGCAAAAATTCAAAATTAAAATAAAATAATAAAATTACATTCTGAATGATTTTATTGGTCAAAATGAAGACTAAAGATGACAAATGTGGTAGGTGATATGTTTAATATGTCTAAAACTAGGTCTATTAAGATGTCTAGTGTTCATTAAAAACAAGGGCCAACATACACACAACATCAATGTTTCACCCTCCTTTTTCACAACAAGAACTAGTTCTGCCCATGGCCAGATGCTTGGGTGTATAAATCCTTTATTCAAAATATCTTCTAGTTGTATTTATGTTTCTTTTAATTCCAAGGTGCCCATTCTATAATGATTATTTCAGATTGGGTTAATACTTGAAACTAGGTCAATAGAAAATTGTATGTCCTTCTTTGACCACAATCCTAGTATTTCTCCAAATACATCCTCAAACTCATGTAGGACTAGAAACAATTCAAGGCATGGTCCTTTTTAAATCTCTAGTTCTTCCACATGAACTA
This sequence comes from Pinus taeda, assembly GCA_000404065.3. Taxonomy (NCBI): domain Eukaryota; kingdom Viridiplantae; phylum Streptophyta; class Pinopsida; order Pinales; family Pinaceae; genus Pinus; species Pinus taeda. The sequence goes on along the minus strand of APFE030375436.1, from coordinate 141,735 downwards.
CATATAAATTAAATCCTTTCCTAAAACATTTCCTTAGTGGTAAGGCTGAAATATCCCTTATAGAAGTGGGTTTTGGAATTTCTTACACGTTGCTATGTTTTCCTTCTTCATCGAGACAAGAAAATGTCTTGTTATGGAAATCTAGGATATCATGATGCTTTTTTTGATTATTCAACACACACTCTTAAAATTCACTTCAAAAAACATTTAGGGTACCACTTTGTTTTCTTGTTTTAAACTTATTGCAGAATTCATGATTTTTTCAGTAATCATATCTTTTGAAAAAATCAATGAATAATGCCACTTTGTTTTGCTTAACTTCTTTCAATTTTTTCTAGAAAATCTTGATAAATAAATAGCCTTAAAAAATTGTTGGAAATTGTTGAACAATATTATTAACAATCAACAAAATTCAATGGGTAGTCTAATGCAATCTCAAAGTGTTCCACCAATCACTAACAATCTTATTGGAAATATATGGAATTCAATGGGTAGTCTAATTCTGACACAAAGTATTTCGTTGATCTCTGACAATCCCATTAGTAGTTGGAAAATTGTTCTTAGTCAGCCAAAATATAACTCAAAGGAATTCTTTGATTACCAATGAACCTAGTTTCATTTGGTGGAATATTGCTTCCTAGATGATGTCAGAAATACTATGGACTTTTCCAACTATTAAATTAAGGTCATTAATGTTCGAAAAAAAAAAAAACAAACATCAAGTCACCACCTAATTTTTGTCTTCAGTTCCAATAAAATCACTTAATAAATCATTGATTAAAATTCTCAATCATACATTTGAAATATTAGTTATGGTTCAAATTGAACAATCTTGCCATAAATGAAATCCTAGTGATGTCATATTTAGACAATCCCATGATATTATCTAGTCCAGGTGGATATTGGTGGCCACCCACCTATTCCACTTGGATCCCCACCACTATTTATTTTAGTTGCCATAATTATAGCACAATTTACTATTTTTGGTATGTTCTTTCCACTCCTAAACTTCCAGAGCCATTTTGAGGCCCTAAATGATGTTTTGTTTTTAGGTAGTCAAAATTTGTAGTCTTCGGACAAATATTTCTAACAAGGTAACGCACTCATAAAATGTAGATCATATGCCAAAGTTACGACCCTGGGAAGTTGATGTACTAACTAACCCCAACGAGGCCCACAAACTTTTGGTGCTTCATCTCCTAGGGTTTGATTTTTGGATGTTTAGGGTTTTCCATTGTTTATAAATAATAAAAAATCCTTTGAGACTCATTTTAACACATTTCATAGGCATGTAGCTGCCACATCCATTCTAAGAGATAAGCTACCATTGTCTAAGCTAGTTTATTTCAATTCTGCATGTAAAAAAAAAATTAGTACTTTGTTATTAATGAATTGAAGTTTTTTTATGAAACTATTTGTTTTTGTTTAAGTCTATGTTTCATTTCATTCCTGCATAAATTTGGATCACTATCGGCACAATCAACAATGATTCAAATTAAGAAGATATCTACAAGTGTTCATAAAAATGAATGATGGGATTTATCTAATATAGAATCAATGAAATCCAAAACAAACCATTCTTACTCAAAGGAAATATCACCAAGTCATTGATCACTATTGTCATCAACCTATTGGTAATCATTGATGAACGTGCTCGAAATATTCTTTGAAATCATTGAATGGTAGTTCTTGCATGTCTAGATCTTCAAATTAGTTGTCAACAAAACTCTAAATGTACTCTTTTGTATTAAAACTAGATGATTTGGAAATCCTACCACAAATGGTGTGGATTTTATGGTTGATTGGCCTTAAATTCACACAAAATATTATAGTTTATCATTCCAATAGTGAACTCTTATGCAGGAGCTAGTGAATCAAAGCAATTGTTGCTACCACACATAATGAGATCTAGTCATGATTCATTGTTTTTTTGTGAGAAACTAACTCAAGAAATGAACCCCATATTCTCCACCAAGTGAAATCATCCCCAATTGGTATTTTTTCTTGATAAATTCCTAGCACTCCCAAGTCATTCATTTCCTTGCTGCATACATCAAGGCCTACTAAGATAATTTTATGTGTAGGGTCATCTAAAGAAATGTTATATTTAAAGAAGCCTAAGACAAAGTCAAATTGAGTGATTGAAACATCTAGCGTTACATCACTATGGGAAGAAGAACTACAATTGGTGAGATGACCTGACATTATCATCTTTCGTCCAGCGAGAAAGTCAAATATGAGAATTGCTTATTTTTGGGACACAAAAGAAACACCAAGTCATCAGAAAAAATGTTATCATGGCACAACTAATATAACATATTAAAGAATCAAGAATATCCATATTTCACACCGCATAATGACCAATACTAAGTAAAAGTAGATAATGTATTTTTTACTTCATCTAGAAATTGGGATTGTATCTAGAAGTGGAAAGGACGCCAAATTTTCTAGGAATAAAATGAAAATAAAATTTAATTTAGAAATAATTAAAAACAAATCATTTTTTTTAAATAAATAAAATTTAATTAAAAAAGAAGAAGAGTATTTTGTGTGTTTATTGTGTGGGGGGGGAGCATGGTTCCTAGAGTGTGTTGATAATTATTGTCATTTATGTCAATATACAGCCATAACTGTCAAGTAACGTCAAGTTTTGGGGGAGTGTATTGAGTTTATTAGCAATGTGCTAAGATTTTGATGTCATTGATTTCTAGTGTGTTTTTTGACTACCAAATGTATAGCCTACTAGCCTATCTTTGAAGGAATTTTGTCTATAGGTAACATGTTAAAATTCCAAATGAAAAATTCTTGGTTGGATAGCCCTCTTAGAGATTTTCTCTGGGATATATGGCACTTAGCCTAACTCCCTATGAATCAAGAGAAACCTAAGTTTGAAGTGATGGAGCTCATACATGATTATGATGAGTCATGGTTGCAAATTATCTTTAGTTCAAATTTACCAGTGCCAAACCAGGGATGTACCCAAAATGACAAGGAAAGGTTGCTTGGCTAAGATAGGTGGAAGATGATGACATGGCACCCTGTGGTCATGACAAGTGGTAGGTGGATTTAGCCTTTTTGGGAGGAAAAGTGGCCTTGTTTGAGTGACATGTGGCGGTGACGTGGTGTTGACTTGGCATGACAAGTGGTAGGTTTTTATGTGGTAGTGACATGAACATGACATGGCCCATTGTCCATAAGCCATGGGTTCATAGCAGTAGTAGCAAGCAATCTATTTGATTAACCTCGTGCAATGGGAACCACGTTGCATGGCAGTAAATGACAAAAAACTTTGGACCCATCCCCCACATTAAATTCTAGATAGGCAAGGGCTCCCCATCGTGACATCTTTGCCATCATATTTGATTAGAGTATGAGATCACCTAGTGCGCTTTAAAAATGTGGGTATTATTTAAATTGCATATATGAAAAATTGCAAATTCACCCCCCTCTTTAAAGCTCATATAGACTAAGGGGTTTCACAAAGTGGCATCTCTACCATTTACTGTAATCATATCTCCTAAAACGCTTGGAAGGTGTTGGTTACTTAACCTCAAACATACTTCTATAGTCTAGGGAAAAGCGCCCTCGAGATTTAAACCCTTGGTTTTCACCCACAATCTCATGTGAAAAGGAGAAAAAAAACAAGGGCAATGAGATGGAAATTTGATGTTCAAGCACTAAAATTTAGTTAACAGATTAAAGTCTAATGGAAACTTATATTTGATCCAAGAGAGAATTATGAGCTGGTGTTAGTATTAACAAAAATCTATGGCCTACCTCATATCAGAAGGATTTCCAAAAATATGAGACCTATCTCCAAACTCAACTCACAGAGGATAGATTAAATAATTAGTCTTAGAAAATTGTTTAAATTTCTTGATGTCGTTTGATAAATTAACCATATGTAATCTAGAAATGATTATGAAGGGTAATGTATAATCCAATACTCATTATTGTCCTAGATAATTTATACTTCTTACTCATTCTTGACCTAGAAACCAAGATACTATTGGCTGGCCTCTTGCTTGTAAATCAATCAATCCATATGATTTTTGGTATAAGAGAATGGAAAGATGCACTACGTGAATGCCTAAAGTAAATGATGCTAGTGAAGTGGTTGGAGGGATTTTTGGAAAAGTTCCCAAAGTGCCTTATTATTGTTGCTCCTAGAGTTCTCAGTAGTTCATTATTAGGTGTTGCAACTGAGTCATTTAATGTTGATACATAGTTGTTGAAGGAGCATTGGAAGGCCTACAAAATAATTAATAAATATATTGGAGAAATTATATATTACAATGTTATGGACAAGAATGCAGGTTTAGGTAGCTTCACAGCAACACTTACTTCAAACAAAACTTGGATTATGAATGTTGTCCCAACCATAGTAAAAAATAATACACTTGGTGTGACATATGAGAGAGGCCTTATTAGAATTTATCATGCAAGGTGTGAAGATTTCTCAACATATCCAAGGACATATTATCTAATTCATGTAAATGGAGTCTTCACCATATACCAAGAGAGGCGCAACATAGAAGGCGTTCATTTAGAGATGGATCATATTTTGATCCTAGGGAGCACAGTCATACTTCGAGACAATGTTGATGTTTTAAACAAGGTAAAAAGGGTGTTAGGTGATATTAGATGGGATAACAAGTTGGTGGATCTATTTGCACAAGAAAAGACATCAGAAAATGGGTTCGTATTGTGGGTTTGATCATTTGCCTACTCCATTTAGCATGAGGACATGCCAACCCTTAGGCACAAGGGAGATGTTATATAGAAAAATTAATTTTGTTTACGTTGTCATTGGCCTCCTTTTTATCCTATCTTTGCATATGTTTATAATGTTTATTACTACATTTACACATACTTACTTGCCTAACAAGATTAATGAGTAAAATGTTGTTAATATTTGTAATTTCTTTTGTTTTTAATGTTTTAGAAACGATTTGGACTAATATTGTAGATGACAAATGTTCTTAGCTCAGTTCAACTCACTTTTAACAACGATTCTTGTGTGATTTTTGGGCTGATGGACATGAATTTAGGAAATTTAATATATATGTTTTGATGAAAATATCTCCAATATTGTTATTTTTCATTAGTTCATGCCAAGGTCACATATGTGGACCTCTAGCTGAGGAACAATAGTTTAGCCCAAAATTAGCAAGAGTTATAGACACAATCAAAATTTGCCTTGATTTGCATGTATATAAAGGAGAATTTCAAAATTATTGAACATAGGCATTTTGCAAAACACATCCATTTAGTTGAATCAAGAGCAATTTTCCACAATAGAAAAGGATTTGGGAGATGAGGGAAAAATCTCTAAACTATGTTTTCTTATATTTACCATTATGGTTATCTTCTACAATGTTCTGGACAAATGTGTGTGCCCAACTAGCAAAGGAGATGGAATCAACTTATTCACAACATTTTTATGAGCAATTATAATCATATCCTCGGTTAATTTTCTAACCAAGATCTATTAAACATATGAAACCAAATATCTTCTAAACTAATTATAAACAGTTTTGATTTGAAGGAATTTGTTCTGATTCACTCCATAGCTCTCCTTTGTATATATACAACCATAGAACAGAGGAGAAGTTTGGACATTTGTAATATCTCATTTTCATCTCATAATAATCAACTATTGATATTTTGTCCCTAGCTTGAAGTACTCACTTAGTTTCTAAGTTTTATCACAAATATTTTGTCTCTAGCTTGAAGTGCTCACTTAGTTTCTAAGTTTTCTCACAGTGTATGCTAGGTTTGGTAGGGCCTCCATTCTCTAGCTTGTGTTGTGTTATTTTTATTTGTTCTTAACAACTAGTTCAGTTGTAGATCTGAATTTCATTATATTATTGTTTTTTATGCATTCATCCTCTACAAAGCAAGTCCCCAGTAAAAGTAATTGGGCAAGGAAATAATCTATCTTGAATTAGAAGAACACTTAGAGTTGACCCAGTGAAAGAACGTGATTAGCACCATAAAAGTAGCCTTGTCATTAGGCCAATTTACAAGACATCTTTGTGGAATTCATACAAATTGTTTTCCTTCCTTTCATACATACCTCAGCGTTCATTTCCTGTAGCTTGTGTAGTTTGTGAGCATTAATTTTTATCATAGGCTAAAATGAGATCTGATCCTTCATTTGTTGGGCTTGCATCTTCAAGCTTAAACTTACGAGCCCCTACCATGATGATTTAACGTATGGGATTTCTCCATATAATTTACCCAACCATTACTTATCAAATTAACGTAAGCTTTGTGATTGGTGCTGTTATAAACTTGGTTGAATTTCAAATAATGTAACATAAAAAAAAATCATTGACAAATTTTTCTGTTGTCTAAACATTGCAATGTTAAAAAGCACACCAATGACACCGATGATTGGTGAAAATTCCAAATTTATTAATCAAACACATTGGAGTTAATTTAAATCTTACTCCATGATAAGATCAGTGAGGAAGTAAAAATTATAACAAAATGAAAGTGAAAAGTGGCTTTGCATAAAAAGGCAAATAAAAATAGTTGATTGAGTAAAATTTGTAACCTTTTAGTAAAGGAAAGGTAAACTTGATTGATGGAAATTTTTAATTTGTTTTTGTAGGTGAAAGATAAAATATGTGCTCCAATCAAAGTTTAAAAGTTCTATAATGAAGAATGAAAAGTTTAGTAGGTTTCTTTTGGTTAGAAAAATATGGTCTTAAAAAAATTAAAAAAATTAGAACATCGAAAAAGACAACTTTCTTTTATGAAAATGTATTAAAGCATAGAAGCAAAAATTGAACTTTAAAATAAGGAAGTATAAAGTAACACCCAAAAAGCATAGAAGCAAAAAATGAACTTTCAAATAAGGATAAATCTTATTTAATGTGGAGGACATATATTTATTACTTGTTATATGTTTGTTAGGGTCATTGTTTATAACCTAAACCGTTATTGAGGATTTCATAGCTACATTATGATGGAAAAACATATAACCAAAATTTTCCCTTCTTTCCTGCAAATTATCCATGGATTTACTCATTTCAAATATTTAAATCTTTTTATATTATTTTTATGGTCTACCATAATAACATGGAATATATGATTTATCAAAATGTTATTACTTTCCTATAGTTGTTGTTTGTCATTTCCTTACCCAAACCTTTTTTAGGACTTCCTCTACGCCTACCTATATTTGAAACCTCTTTTCGGACTTCCTCTACGCCTATCTATATTTTATGAAGATTCAACTCGAAAGGATTTCTCCTTTCCTTATTATTGGTATCAACAATGCTATTTATTGGTATCAACAATGCTATTTTGTGATTGAAATATATGCTAAAGAGAAGTATACTTACTCAAGTTTAAAGTGATCTCATAAATTTAGGATAAAGAATTTTTTAT